>CABFVZ010004450.1:13822-49014 GCA_902151445.1 Timema monikensis | reverse complement strand
AGACCACCAGCCTCCCAATATATATACAAACAAGAATTCACAGAGAGGGGGAGGGAAGGAAGGAGAAGCGATACACAAGACGACAAAAGGGATCGGGTAACTAGTCGAACAATCTAGACGCTACGCGTGGCAGAACCAGGAACTATCTTCTTTAGTTTCTGGCCAGTCTCGGGTTTGAGCCTTAATAGTGGTCCATTGAACGGTCCGCTAGTCTATCTGGCGATCGGTTGGAGTGAAGAGGTCGGTGCTAGTGCTCGTGTGCTGTAGCTCGTCTAGGAGGTTCGGTGAGTGTCCCCCATTCGACTTAGCCATAACTCGTAACTTGTTACAATATTAATTTGACAACAAAATGTAAAAATAAATGCAACCTTTACAACTTAAGTATTTAATTTTAATTACTGATATATTTTGTGTGCTGTGTCTTACTTCTCATTACAGCTATCCACGTATTTACTCCTAAGGATAAGGAATGAGGAAGGTAAAAAAATTTTGGGAAATGTGTCTTATTTGGGTTGAAAGAAAATTATAAATATTTTAAGAAAAAAAACACTCTTATTACACCCGATTGGGATTCAAACACTGATATCAAGTTATTTGAAGTTCAGTTTAATGAAAAAGTGAATTCCAAAGAATTGTGTTCGCAGATACTGGCCACAAAATATTTAATAATTCCTTTACAAGTGCATTTCCAAGACTAGTGTCTCTTACGTTTAAACTGTAGAACTACTGGCATTGTATATTTGGTTCCAACACTCAATTGTTTGAAAAGTTATGGTCAATGAAAGGGCGGGCTAAGGGTTTACCGCTACCTGCTGAACTATTGTACTCTGAGCTCTCAGCTGATCTTTCTCATGAGGAACATTTTGCAAGTGAGTTGTTTTAAAGGATTCCCACTTGGTAGCGCTGTTATCACTGGATATTTTAAGTTTTACCTGACTCGAGAGGTGCAAAAAATCTCCCGTAAGGCTACGTATCTGTTATTTCTTTGTCTGTGCCTTTGGATTAGTCTCCTTCCACACGTAGACACCTACCCCAATAGTTCCGTCATTTTTGGAATGTTTCTTGGAAGTCGTGTTCTGTGAGCATATTCAGAATCGCCTGCGACTCTGCCTGGATCTTATAAATGGTGTTGATACAGCATTCTTTCAGCTTGACCTTTATTTTCAGGGGGTAAAATCAGAGAAATGGGGTGGATAAGGGACGAGAGTCATTTTGTTTTTGTTAAAAAACTGCTGTGTGAAAAGGGAAGCATGAGATGGAGTGTTGTCATAGTGCAACCGCCGGTTCTGTTGTCACCAAATCTCGGGATGACATCTTTGAACATTTTCATGCAGTTGACACGAAAGTCACAAATAGGACATGAATTTGACTGTTTGTCTTGTTGGGACAAATTCTTTGTTCACAATCCCGTTGATTTAAAAATAGATTATGAGCATGCTCTTGACATTGTTTTTCATCTGTTTGAAATTTGTTGGTCTTGGTGAGTTTGGGCTTTTCCGTTGGGAGGTTTGTTGCTTGGTCTGAAGGTCATGGGAGGATTGTTGCTTAGTCTGAAGGTCGTGAGAGGATTGTTGCTTGGTCCAAAGGACGTGAGAGGATTGTTGCTTGGTCTAAAGGTCGTGGGAGGATTGTTGTTGGTCTAAAGGTCGTGGGAGGATTGTTGCTTGGTCTGAAGGTCAAGGGAGGATTGTTACTTGGTCTGAAGGTCGTGAGAGGATTGTTGCTTAGTCTAAAGGTCGTGGGAGGATTGTTACTTGGTCTGAAGGTCGTGGGAGGATTGTTACTTGGTCTGAAGGTCGTGGGAGGATTGTTGCTTAGTCTGAAGGTCGTGGGAGGATTGTTGCTTGGTCTGAAGGTCATGGGAGGATTGTTACTTGGTCTGAAGGTCAAGGGAGGATTGTTACTTGGTCTGAAGGTCGTGAGAGGATTGTTACTTGGTCTGAAGGTCGTGGGAGGATTGTTGCTTGGTCTGAAGGTCATGGCAAGATTGTTGCTTGGTCTGAAGGTCGTGGAAAGATTGTTGCTTGGTCTGAAGGTCGTGGAAAGATTGTTGCTTGGTCTGAAGGTCGTGAGAGGATTGTTGCTTTGTCTGAAGATCGTGGGAGGATTGTTACTTGGTTTGAAGGTTGTGGGAGGATTGTTGCTTTGTCTGAAGGTCGTGAGAGGATTGTTGCTTGGTCTAAAGGACGTGAGAGGATTGTTGCTTGGTCTAAAGGTCGTGGGAGGATTTTTGCTTTGTCTGAAGGTCATGAGAGGATTGTTGCTTGGTCTAAAGGTCATGGGAGGATTGTTACTTGGTCTGAAGGTCATGGGAGGATTGTTGCTTGGTCTAAAATTCATGGGAGGATTGTTACTTGGTCTGAAGGTCATGAGAGGATTGTTACTTGGTCTGAAGGTCGTGAGAGGATTGTTGCTTGGTTTAAAGGTCATGGGAAGATTGTTGCTTGGTCTGAAGGTCATGGGAGGATTGTTGCTTGGTCTGAAGGTCATGAGAGGATTGTTACTTGGTCTGAAGGTCGTGAGAGGATTGTTGCTTGTTCTAAAGGTCGTGGGAGGATGGTTACTTGATCTGAAGGTCGTGGGGGGATTGTTGCTGGGTCTGATGGTCGTGTGAGGATTGTTGCTTGGTATGAAGGTCGTGGGAGGATTGTTGCTTGGTCTGAAGACCGTGGGAGGATTGTTTCTTGGTCTGAAGGTCATGGGAGGACTTTTACTTGATCTGAAGGTCGTGGGGGGATTTTTGCTGGGTCTGAAGGTCGTGGGAGGATTGTTGCTTGGTCTGAAGGTCGTGAGAGGATTGTTGCTTGGTCTAAAGGTCGTGGGAGGATTGTTGCTTGGTCTGAAGGTCGTGGGAGGATGGTTGCTTGGTATGAAGGTCGTGGGAGGATTGTTTCTTGGTCTGAAGGTCGTGGGAGGATGGTTGCTTGGTCTGAAGGTCATGGGAGGACTTTTACTTGATCTGAAGGTCGTGGGGGGATTGTTGCTTGGTCTAAAGGTCACTGGAGGATTGTTACTTGGTCTGAAGGTCGTGGGAGGATTGTTGCTTGGTCTAAAGGTCATGGGAGGATTGTTACTTGGTCTGAAGATCGTGGGAGGATTGTTACTTGGTCTGAAGGTCATGGGAGGATTGTTGCTTGGTCTAAAGGTCATGAGAGGATTGTTGCTTGGTCTAAAGGACGTGAGAGTATTGTTGCTTGGTCTAAAGGTCGTGGGGGGAATGTTACTTGATCTGAAGGTCGTGGGGGGATTGTTGCTTGGTCTAAAGGTCATGGGAGGATTGTTACTTTGTCTGAAGGTCATGAGAGGATTGTTGCTTGGTCTAAAGGTCATGGGAGGATTGTGGCTTGGTCTAAAGGACGTGAGAGGATTGTTGCTTGGTCTAAAGCTCGTGGGGGGATTGTTAATGGGTCTGAAGGTCGTGGGAGGATTGTTGCTTGGTCTGAAGGCCGTGGGAGCATTGTTGCTTGGTCTAAAGGTCGTGGGAGGATTGTTACTTGATCTGAAGGTCGTGGGGAGGATTGTTGCTGGATCTGAAGGACGTGAGAGGATTGCTGCTTGGTCTAAAGGTCGTGGGGGGATTGTTTCTGGGTCTGAAGGTCGTGAGAGGATTGTTGCTTGCTCTGAAGGTCTTGAGAGGATTGTTACTTGGTCTGAAGGTCATGGGAGGATTGTTGCTTGATCTGAAGTTCGTGGGAGGACTTTTACTTGATCTGAAGGTCATGGGAGGACTTTTACTTGATCTGAAGGTCGTGGGAGGACTTTTACTTGATCTGAAGGTCGTGGGAGGATTGTTGCTTGGTCTAAAGGTTGTGAGAGGATTGTTACTTGGTCTGAAGGTCGTGGGAGGATAGTTACTGGGTCTGAAGGTCGTGGGAGGATTGTTACTTGGTCTGAAGGTCGTGGGAGGATTGTTACTTGGTCTGAAGGTCATGGGAGGATTGTTACTTGGTCTGAAGGTCATGGGAGGACTTTTACTTGATCTGAAGGTCATGGGGGGATTGTTACTTGGTCTGAAGGTCATTACAATAAACCCAGCTCTGATCACCAGTGATAACCCTGGACAAGAATGTTGCATCGTTGGAGTCGATCTAAAGAAGCTCTTTGCAGATCTAAGGTGACCGGAAAAAAGCGCACATGAAAAAAAATTCTGCACAAAAAACCCTCAAGGTCATAAACAATCACAGGAAAAAAGCTCACATGTATTATTATTATTAGCACCGCGTCTTACTACCCGTTCGGGTTGTACGCACATACGCTAATGTGTAATGGTAGGGTGATTGTAAGATGAAATGAAGGACCTACAGTTTAACGTGGAATCCGAACCACGGTGGNTGTAATGGTAGGGTGATTGTGAGATGAAATGAAGGACCTACAGTTTAACGTGGAATCCGAACCACGGTGGTGGCCTGGCATTCCACACATTCACAAGATGTCTTGTCAGAGGTGTAGGAAGGGTTTGGAAATCAGATAAATCTGTGCCGGGACCGAGGATTGAACCCCGGCCGCCAGCACAGAAGTCTGACACCTTACCCCTAGACCACCAGGTCACCCCAGCTCACATGTAAAAATGCACCCACGAAAAATGCCCACATGAAAAAAAACTATAAATCAAGGTTAATTTTTAATGAAATGCAAGTTTGATTGGGGTTTATTGGGGTTTAGCATTAATAACTATTTATTTTCCACATGTAAAGTACGTGTTTGATTTATTATTGTGCATTCATAAAATTATCACTTAGTTTTTTGGGTCATTTTTGTAAATTTAAAGTAATTTTTTGGAATTTTTAATGTAATTTTATAGATCATTTCTTGACACATTTTAGATCATCAAAATCCTGGCCCTAGTACAACAACATAACCAGAGTTTACAACAAGTGCTTAAAGTTCAAATAAGATACAAATAGAGTTTATATTTGATGGTTATTATACATTTACTTTGGATCTACATGCTGGTGCAGGTTAATAAGTAGGCTACATATTACACAAAATAAAACCATGCCTATTACTTCTAAACATATAAAATATTGTTAAAGTGTTTCAAAATTACCAAGGCTTTAATAATGTAACACAATAATATAAAATTTTATAAGAAGTTGTGAGTTGTTACAGTGTCAATTTTTCTATAAAGGCCAGCATTGGCACCAAACAATTTATAACAAAGTTTTATTTGAATAGTAGTTTACTAACAAAACATTCAAAAGACAGAGTTCTTACAATGTAATTGACAAAAACATATCTAACACGATTTAATTTAATTTGGTAATAGTTTAATATATTAACCATGAAAATTCAAATATGGCTTACAAGCCAAATAAACGAAATTATCCTGGTGGATTAAAGTTACTGGTATAAATACCATTAAAATGACCACTACAAGATCACAAAAGGTTTTGGACTATTTAGGGATATTTATAATAGTAGTAACAGCTTGTGACAGCAAACGAAATGTTTTTATTATATTGAAATGAACAAATGTTGGTATTCATGGCGTCAATTCATAAATATCAGTTCAAATATATGTATATTTAAAAAATATATTGCTTTATTGCAAATTGGCCAATCTCCTTGAGTAACTTGTCTTCCAACTGCTCATATTGTTGAACAGAAGTGGAAATCAAGTCATGTATTGCCTTATATTTCCTTTTTTCCCCACTAGCTGACCTGCCTGTGCATTAGTCAGTGTTAATTTGTGGAGTCCATCAAATAGAAACCACACCATGGGATGACTGCGGGGAAAAAATGTTATGCTACACGACTGCTATGGCTAGGTTGCACTTATACAGCATCCTTGAACAATTGGGGGACCGCGTTTTATATCATGATACAGATAGCGTTCTATTCACAGAACACCCCCACGATTGGAATCCCCCAACCGGATACTTTTTAGGTGACCTCACTGACGAACTTCACGATTAAAGTCCGGGAAGCTATACGAGTAATAGCACCTTTTTATCTTTTGCCCGCAGAATTACGCGTACCTAGATTGTGTTAGTAGAGATCTTGCCAAAACGGTGTGCAAGGTTCGTGGGATCACCATAAACTATGGCAACCGGAACGACGTTAATTTTGACGTTTTGAAAGCGATGGTCACATAACAGGCCAAGGAAAGGTACATACAGATACCACACAGAATTGTAATAAAAGGTCTTGCGACTGTATGTACCGTTTCACAGAATAAAGTCTACCGGCCCGTGTACACCAAACGTCGGATAACCTATGATTATAATAGGTTGTGTTTGGGTATCAAAGTCCTTCTAATCGTGCTCGGCATGACTAAAAAGTGATCATTTAGACGGGCTGAATAATCATCTTTTTTTTTGCCTTTCCTTCTAGACAGTTCCACTGAAATATGATTTTTCAAAGATTTTAGAATTCTTTCATATTATTTTTTACATGAAAACACGCTTATTTTTATTTATTTATTTTATGCACCCGGGATACTTTTTTATATTTTTATCCACCAGTACAATACTTCACCTACCTAATTATTTCTAGTCAAATTTAATTAGTTGTTTATATATATATTTATTTTTTGTACATATTTCAATTCTAGTCAAATTTGTTTATTTGTTTGCTTATTCTTGTACATATTTTTTAATTGAAACCATCTGTCTGTGTATATAATTATATTCAAATACTCTTTAAATTTAACGTTGTAAATTAGCTTAGATATTTAGTACCGAAGCCACTATTCCCGCTACGACCTCAAGAAATTCGTTATTGTTTCCTAAACATGTATAATATTCTTCAAGGTGTAAGATATATTAGTAAATACATATTCTATAACTATTTTATTTTATAAATAAATATTCCAAGTATTCTTTTCATGACGAGAGCTATATTTGTAAAACGGTTATTTGTGTAAATAAATATTATAAAACTGTTATGTGTGTGTTTTAACATCTACACCTTTCACTCGTATCCCATTAATACAAGTTAATTTAGCTTATAAGTTCAGTCTAAAACATGATGAACAAGTTGAAATATTCATTTTCTGCCATCATCAGCGGTTCTTCCGGCTGTGGAAAGTCACAATTTGTAACTGACTTTATCCGTCACTTGGACACAATGTGTGACGTTAAATTTGATCAAATCACCCTGTATTATGCAACCGGAATTTGAACAGGACAGGCCAAATTCCGCGTCATATTCTGTAGGGGCTTGCTGGAAATGTGAAGCCAACCAAGTCGTCGATCTTTTCACCAAAGGATGCCACCATCAAAATATTAGCGTCATGTAACTTACACAAAATATATTCCACCAGGGCAGGGGCCAAAGAGACATTTCCTTAAACGCACATTATATCGTGCTTTTTAAAAATCCCAGGGATAAAGCTCAGATTCAACACTTTGCACGACAAGTCTGTCCTGAAAACCCTCGTGTTTTACAAGAGGCTTACACTGATGCTACAAGTACGCCTCACGGCTATATATTGTTAGATTTCAATCAAGGTACAGAAGAATGGTTCAGATATAGAACCCGCACAAATGTCGGCTGCTGCGTGTATCTACCACGCAAAAGCTATAAAAACACCGACACTTTCCGATTACAGATCATTTCATAACCATGAGTCCCAAGGTGTTGAAGCAGGCCTCTGTTTTGCGGGCGATACATCGCATAAACCCGCCTTGCTGAAAACGGCTGACAAGAAACTTATTGACTCTGTTTGTGA
This sequence comes from Timema monikensis, assembly GCA_902151445.1. NCBI lineage: Eukaryota > Metazoa > Arthropoda > Insecta > Phasmatodea > Timematidae > Timema > Timema monikensis. The sequence continues at coordinate 41,342 of CABFVZ010004450.1, read as the reverse complement.
ACGTGCCTACAACACTTTAAAAGGCAGGGTGCCGTTTAAAAATGCGCGGAAGACAAAGTTACGTTATCACAAGCAGGTTTTACGTAGGCTGGTATAACTAGGAGAGTGCTGGAATAAGATAATACGACTACTCCTTCCTGCCATCAAGGTCATCTGTACAGTTTTTTTCGTCATTCAAAAGAGTTTTATTCTATTTAAATGTTAAACACCAAAAATTTATTTTTAACTATTTTTATTCAAGAGCTATGAGGGTAAGAAACTTCAATTTTTACGTTTTCCAAATCTAGTTTTAGGCCACACGTTTTGAAATAAAATTTTGAAAATTAAATTTAGGATCTCTAATACTATACCTATTTGATAAAGCTGTGATTTTACCGTAGTTATAAGCATACTCTATATAAATATACTTAAAGTTCCCTTAAAATCAACGCAATTCAACAATTGCTTATTAATACTAATTCATCTATAAATATTAAATTATTAGTATTCATGTGATTTATAGATGTGTATACTTAAGATTAAAAAAATATTCAGATTTAAATATGCAAAGTTTTACTGAATAACTTTATTTACGTATGCCATAAAAATATGCACTGAAATTCCAGGTTGGCTCACGGGATCAAAACTTTGTAGGGAAGTGTAGCTCAGTTGACAAGAACGGGTGATAGCCCGATAGCCCGCCTCCAGCTGTATTTTCACAGACACACAAGTAATCTGCAGTCCTTGCAAGCTTTCTGTTTGAACGATCATTCACAAGTGGTCTCTTAAAATAGTTAGACTCATATTAATAATAATATTCAGCACCGCGTCTTACTACCCGTTCGGTTAGACTCATATTGTAGTGATATTGATATTTATACCCCTATCAGGGTTATTTCATTATTAAAATATGTTGTAGTAATTTTTAGATTTGTGTTTTATTTGTGATATCTGTGAACTGTAAAGAAACTATATATATATATATATAATTATTGAAATAATAAACAATTGGTTCCTTCCATCACAACCTGGAAAACGTCAAGATTTGAAACCGAGAATGAGCATAATGTATTATATAGGCAGATAGGCTTTATGTTTGTTTTATATGTTAGGGGTGTCCAGAATCAGAAACTTAGAATATACAATCTAGTAAACAATAAATGGTTGTAAGCGATGGCCCAAGGTTTCGACACATTTCATATCAAGAATGATGAAATAAATACTTAACATTTAAAAGCACTTTTTACAACCATTGTATAAAGAATCTTTTTCATGAAAAAATAGCAATTTAGGCAGTTTATAGTGTTTTAATTATTTAGCTATTTGAACTAGTCTAGTCATTATTAATGCAGAAAAAGGCATTATTTTATATAACTTAAATTGGCAAAACTTATTTCACTGAATACATTAATATGCATGTGAAAAAAATAATTTCACGATCTTCAATTTAGTGAACACTGCAATTATTATCTTCAATTAAATTATCTATGTATTTATATTTTTAGTAGAGGTAGAATATTTATACTGTCAGTCAGATTTAGATCTTGGTTCATATGGGATTATCTTCATGATACATTTTATTGATTAATTACATTTTTATAACATTAACATTTTGTGATTATCTACATTTTAAATCATATGGGCGATTTTCCTCAAATTAGTTTGGCCTAGGTTATAGGTAAATATAATGTGGACATAGATGGTGATTATGAAAGCTCTCAATCAAACTTAAAACAAAAGCATTAATATATTAATGCACTTTATCTTAAGAAGCAAACCCAAAAAGTCAAGTGGTTACAATTAAATTGATTATATTGTTCATAATATTTGATAATTTTAGGAATACGGCAAGTTTCCACGGTTAAATAGAATTATTGAATTCTAAGACATATACAACATCCAGAAGAAGGTCGAGAATTGATCAAATAATAAATACTACGCCCCTACCAGAAATCGAACCCGAAATCCTTTGCACTGTAGACTATCCCGCTAGCGACTGAGCTAACGTGTCGGGCTCTCATACTATAATTATATCACATTTATAGCCTGTATTTTCTTACATTCTCTCCCACAACTGTCAAACTGTTAATTGAGTGGCCTCTTGAAAATATGCTTGATAAGAAACCGATTTTTTATCGCCTTAAAAATTGTGTGAATGCAAGAATCTACGTTTAAGCTTTGCAATTTTTCCAGCATTTTATATGGTTTAAATTTTGGAAACTATTCTATTGGAATATTTAGAATTTCTCTGTTAATCCCACCTATAAGGGTGTAATTAGGTCAAGTTAAACGTTGTAGCTCCTATATAAGTAGTCTATAATGATGATGTGCCAATTAGTGAGATATCCTGTTAGGCACCTAAACAATAAATGAAGGTATAGTGTTAATTATTTAGGCATTTTTAACTTACTCAGAGAGTAATTTTAGGCCCAAGTATGATATTATAGTAGTAATTGATGTTTGCATTTGCAAGTGTGTGAGAACTTTGAATTTACTTCAAATAAAAAACCGCTATTAACTATTGTAACGACAGTCTTTCTACCAATTTCTTATTACTTTTTTTGCAAATAAATAATGCAATAAAATAATTATTTCATTCACAAAGGAATGTTTTTTATTACATATGACTCATAAAAAATATGTGTGTGTGTGAGAGAGAGAACGATTTTTATTTGGATTAATTTAATCAAAATAACTGAAGCTTTCTTATCCAAATAAGATATAATAATATTATTTAGCACCGCGTCTTACTACCCGTCCGGGTTATACGCTTTAAGTACTAACTACGCTAATGGCTTAGGAATTGGGAAGGTTGAATTAGATGAAGTCAACCCGCATTTGCGTGGAGGGAGAATGGAAAACCATTTAGTAAAAACCACCCCAGTTCCCCCGACCGAGATTCGAACCTCGATCTCCCCGTCCTCAGCAGTCGAGCTCAACACAACAAGCGCGTTAGCCAACTACGCCACCGAGGCGGGTAAATAAGATTTAACGTATATATAATCGCTCTCCAATGTTTTTAGACACTTTGAATTATTTAGTGATTAGGTTTTGAGGTTTGAGTTATTCTAGGGTGCAAGAAGAAGGACACACAATTTTATAATAAATGCACCCTATTTACTTGGAGAGTGAATTGGAAAACTATAGAAAGAGAACACATGTGGAGAGCCACCTAAAAATGTGTAAAAATTATATATATATTTTTTATTTGTCTAGGTAAATTATTAATAAACCCACCTTTTTATTGTAAACTCGAGTTTATTGCTGCAAGTTCCTAGTAATTTTTTTATACATATTTTCTACCTGATTCACCAACCGATTCAAGTCCTTATCGAAGTTTGGCTTTATATAATATATGATCACTTTGAAATAATATATTATTATATGTCACATGACTTGCACAAATTAACGACGTAATCATCAGTTTTGTTCAATTTTCTCTCTCTGGTGTATATATATAATTACAACTTATATAGTTGTATAAAACATATTTATCTTTATAATACGCTTTATCTCTATTGAAAAATCATTATTTGCCTGTTATTTATTAGAATAAACAATATACATTTAAAATTATAATTTAGGCCTTAATATTTTTTCTATTACAGAGAAGACATGTGTGATACGGATTACATGTCCGGTGTGGTAGAAATCCCTCCTTACTCAAATGATAACATTATTAGACATAACTATTCTGATGTTGAATATACCGATTCAGAATTCCAAAGCTCTGAAGAAGATGATAGTTGTGAGATTAGCTCAATTGAAAATGAAGAATTTCGAGTTGCATCAGAAAGTGACGATGACATACCTAGATTATTAATAAGAACTATACCTCCGTAAAAAATAATATAACAGGAATCATGGATGGATATTTAATATTTTCTTAAATAATCCCACAATTTGTACCATGGGTAGGTACCAACCGTGAAAAAAATACGTCCGCGAAGTTGCCCCCTCCCCCTCTCCACCAATTTAAAAATTAAAGTTTTTTATTGCAATCGTTTGTTTTTCGCTTGTTGCAGATTGTTCAACAAAAAATTTCGTTTGTTCTGTTTTGATAAACCCACAAATGATATGTCTACATTGGTGGGGCCAACTTCACTGAACACCCCCCTACAGCCCCTCCCCCCCACACACACACTTTGAAAAAATTACATTTTTATGGTTTCCGATCGTTTATTCTGGATTGTACCGCAAAAAGGCTCGTTTGTTCCGCATTTGTTCTTGCACAAATGGGACATGAACTTGTGACACTTTGCTTACTCATGAGGGGCCAACTTTACGGTAGCCCCTACACTTTGAAAAATACATGTATTTACTATCGCATTCGCTTGTTTCAGATTTACCAGCAAAAATTTCGTTTGTTCCGTTTTGATAATCATCAGTTTTTACGTTTTGATACGTTCACAAATGATATGTTTACTTTGGATCTCCATGAAGCTGCCTCACCATATTTTCCCCCTAAAAACATTTAACAAATAAATTTTATGATTGCAATAATTTGTTCTTCGTTTGTTCCAGATTGTTCCGGAAAAAATAGATTGATATGTCTTATACGCCCATATATTGTATGTTTACATTGCACGTACATGAAGTTGACCCCTTTCCCCCATCTTTTAAAAATCCATATTTTTATGATTGCAATAATTTGTTCTTCGTTTGTTCCTAAAGGTTCCTAAAAAAACGCACATTTCGTTTTGTCAGGACAACACAAGATTTATTTACACTAGGAGCGTAGATTGACGCCTTTATGGCAACCATATTCTCCACATGAACACACACAACTTTAAAATTAGTATTTTATCTTTGCAAACAATAATACGTTCTTAGTTACATTTAGATTTCTTTTTGCGGAGATTTCCATGTATTCCTTTTGTAAAGCCTCGATATTTTTCTAGTAGTAGCTCTCTCACATTCTTTCAAAACATTTTTTGTCTAAAGTTTGTTGTTAGTTTGTTTGAGTTTATCTTTATTTTGTTCTGAATTTCTTTTTAAAAACCGTGTTTATTTCATATTGATAGTTTTAAAATTAATATATTTTTTATCACTATGCTAAGCTCCGTTTCCTCACTTCAATTGGATAAAATATAACAAAATCTGTATTTTTGATTTTATAACTTTATTAGTTTGTCCCAGATTATTGTGCATTATATTTTAGTTTGTTAGTTCTTAGATCTCCTACAAACGCTAAATAAACTAGTGTCACTAGTGATGATGGCCTTTTGTATGTGCGAACTGTATAGTAATACAGGGCGTCAAGTAAATAATATCCCACTCTCTGTGTCAAAGTATGAAAAATATTGTCTTTAATTCGCTCACTATGCACAAAAAGCAATAAAATGGCGGAGCAAGTCAGAAATACAAAAACTTGGTCTACAAATTATTGCATGCCATAAAACTCATAGTAAAGAAAAGTATTTTTTTAGGCCTCGCTTCCTCCTAAGCTCCAAAATATTGGTTTCGTCTAATTGGGCTGTTGTGAAATTACCGAAAGATACCCGAGATCTTACCTCCTCCTTCCCCCACCCCCTAAAGAGAGCTCATAACTAGGTTATCCTAAAGTATTGACATCGCACCCTCCTTTTGTTTGCTACTATTACTGTTATGATGTAGTAAATAGTACCTTTGACCGCAAAGAGACATGATTGGAAAGAAACGTCAATTATTCCAACTCTGACACTTACGAAGAAGACTAAGAAACTCCTCGACAGTAAAAATTATTTTTTCAAATCAAAGTTTACTAACAGGTTCTAGATTAAATTTCCAAAAATGTGATTACAAATATCTATAGAATAGCCTAAAATTCTAAAAATTTGCCAAAAAAACCAAACTAAGAATTTAAACAAAAGAATCGAAATGAATGCACATGACTAAATCAAACACGTGCCTTTACAAATGGAAAATAATAAATTAGCTATGCAATAAAGTCTTTTAACAGCTAAACTCTTGCATTCTGGTAAATATAATATTGATTTTCAAAAATTTAGTTTAAAAAAAAATTCCCATCCCATCGTTTAATTGCAGCGTCTAATCGTTTATGTAGATTTTACAAACATGACAAACAAATAGGATAGATAGTTAATTTTCAACATTATCATATCATTCCTACAACTATTTGATTAAAAACAATAGGTTTGAGTATTTATGGATTATAAAATATCGATATTTAAAAATATACTAATTTAACATAAGTGCCTCGATCTTATTCAAACCAGAATGAAGTTGGCCCCTCTTCCCCCAATGTAAATATACTATTAGTGAGTTTTTCAAAACAGAACAAACAAAAATGTGTGTCTAACTATCCGGAACAAGCGAGGAACAAACGATTGCAATCAAAACACCATGCATTTTTAAAAGTGTGTGGGGGAGAGATGTTTCCATGAAGTTGGCCCCTCATGAGTAAAGAAAGTGTCAAATTTACGTCCTCTTTGTGCCAGAATAAATACACAGCAAACGAAACTTTTTGCGGAACAATTCGGAACAAACAATGAAAATGTCAATTTTCCAAATCTATGGGTGGTGAGGGGGGTCTACCGTAAAGTTTCCCCCCAATATAATAAGCATATAATTTTCGGGTTTATAAAAACGGTACAGATGAAAATCTTCGCGGAACAATCCAGAGCAAAGATTGTAATCATAAAATCTTGACCTTTTCATATTGATAGACCAACTACGGGCGTAAATGACGGATATCCAGCCAGAAATGTAATCGAAGAGAACTCTACTGAATGTATTGCTCTTTTTGCATGCTAATCAACACTTCCCGGCCCTTGCTACTCTGATGCTTCATCACTGACCAGCCAACGAAATTATCAAACACCAAGTTCAAACAATTGACCCAAGGAGTATCAGTTTACGTCTGTGCTTCTGTGCCGACACAACAAGGCTGCTTGACGTACACTACCATAATAAAGCTGAAGTCATGTATCTATGCGAAGCTCTAGAGTTGCCAGTGGTTGTAATGCCCTTAATTTTAGCCCCGTTAATCAGTGGGGTTCTCAGGTCCTTATTTTACAAGTAAAAAATGGAACACATGAAAAAGATGATATTGGTGTCCTCAGAAACATTACACCGTTACTAGCAACACCCCCAACAAGTTGCATCGGCAACAAATCTAGTGGTCTCCGAGCTGGATAAGGAAATCGAAAAAATCCTCGCTTCAAAACCTGACAAGTCTAAATGGACTTTATACCAACAAGTGCTACAGCGCTATCTGAAATTTATTCAGCCCCCTCCACCACCTGAAAATACCACCACAATCATCCCTGAAGTGTTTGTACTTCCCATCCCTGCTGTACTTAATACTTTACCTTTTACAGGCACTTAGAAAAACAAAACTTTTACTCGAATATATTATATTCTGAAGCGGTATCTCTTGAGACGCTAACTGGGAAGTGTGTATTGACGAGACGCCTCTCCGTAGATCCAATATCGTGGATTTAGTCAAGGATCTAGTCAGAGCAAGACGACACAGTGAGCCGTCAAGGTGGCGAGAGTTTCTCACAGCACTCTAAAAATAAACGACCCGAAAACATTTATTGTAAGCCCGAAACAGTTGGCACCCATTAGAGATCTGACGTCTCTAACCCAACCATTTACACCGTCGCAACGCCCTAAGAAGAAGAAACTGAAAAGGGTGGACGAAAATATGGTTCTGCCTTTCCGAACTTAATGGACCGTTTAGCCGACATCTACTACAACCCTTCTCATCCTGCCGGGTTTTCAGGGGCGGCGTTTCTTATAAAAGCGTCCAAGAAAGTTCCGGCCAAAGTACTAAAATAGCCTCGTGCGCAGGACGCTTATACCTTACACAAACCTGTGATAAAATAGTTTACACATAACAAGTACGTGGTGTCAAACAATGACGATCTCTGGCAAGCCGATCTCAACGATATGTGAAGTCTCAGCAAATTCATCGATGGTACCGTGTACTTGCTCACCGTAATCGACTTGTTTATTAAGATGGCCTGGGTGAGGGCGCTTTCCTCCAAGATGGGGAGCGTCGTGAGAGGCGCCTTCCAGGGCATTTTAAAACAAAGTGGCCGTAAGCCTCTAAGTTTACAAACGGACAAGGGGACAGTGCACACGTCACGTCTAGTTCGGAAATTTATCAAGCAAGAAGGCGTTTATTACTACAACAACCATAATTCGGACATAAAGGCAAGCATCGTGGAACGATTCATAGAAGTCTGGAAGGGAACATGTGGCACAACTTTACCAAAAATAACACGTATCGCTATTTGGATGTCATACAAGTTCTAGTCGATGGCTACAACGGCTCAAAACATTTCAGTATCAAGATGGCGCCTACCGACGTTTCAGAAACTAATGTGCTTCAAGTCAGAGATAACCTGTATGGCAAGCGGTGCCAAAAATCGAATAGTAAGCCAAAATTAAAAGTCGGTGACATATTGAAAATGCTGCTTGAAAAGGGCTACGAGAGTAATTGGAGCGAAGAATTTTTTAAAACCAGTAGTGTCCTGTTACGATAATCAGACGCCCACAGGTTGACCGATCTTGATGGTGAGGAGTGTGAGGGGACGTTTTACGAACCCGAAGTGCAACGCGTACGTCTTCCCGAAACTTTTAAAGTTGATAAAATACTACGTGTCAAGGGTAAAGGCACCAGAAAGAAAGTGTACGTGCAGTGGAAAGGTTACCCCGCCAAATTTAATTCTTGGATTCTTCCCAGTTACGTCAGCGCCCTACCACGGAGGACCAGTTTACATCACTTTGCCAAGCAATAACTCTATGGGATATTTTATTAAATATACCCCCACGAATTCCACCACGCAACTACCTTACCATCTTACACTCGACGGATAATGGGAAGTCTAATTTCAATATTCTTGTTCTTTCAAAATATTTTATGGTACAACTGGGTGGACGCTAACAGCATGGAACAAATATTCAAGGATCACACAATACATGGAAATTACAGCACTATTCATGAATTGATCAAAGCCCTAAACGGAGTAGAGGCGTTTAAAGGGGATTTTGGAGTTGTATTCAAGTACACAATCCCTAACAAAAAAGGTGGACAGTGTTTATACTTTACCAAATATACAGTTCTGACTCTATCTAATCAACTAAGTCTACAGCTCAGTTTCAATCCTAAGATTAATCATATCAAAGTTCAAAAGTCGCCAATATTCTACTAGGCTTTCCCTCAAAAATGTACATCTACACTGACATTTGCGATCCTTAGACCATGGGTGACATTGTGGCATCACTTTTACGTATCGTCGGTATAAACAACATAAACTATGTATACGGCATACATAAGACAGTGTTATACTCCGTTGCACTATGTACCCGTACTTAGAAGGGGAATTGAAAGCTTGGAAATCAATATAAGAACAAACACTGGTGAACCTTTACCATTAGAGGTTGTAAAAAAATTGCGTGAAACTTCATTTTCAACGCTGCTCAACATGAACTATCCCTACCAAAATACTAGATAAACTAGGCTGGAACAGGAGTATCTTTAATCTATCACGGTATTCCCTATAAACGTGGACATGGAATAGGAAGTTTTTTCAGCGGCCTTTTCAGGAGCATCGTACCGTTGCTGAGAAGCGGGGCTAAAGCCATTGGAAAACCGGCGCTTCATACGGGTATAGACGTGATCTCCGACGTCAACAGTCAGCGTCGTCCTTTCAAAGAGGACCTACACCAGTGTGTCAGCGAGGTTGGAACAAACCTGAAACGCTAGGAGAAGTAGAGGATTGACACACTTATGTCAGGCTCAGGCTATAAAGGGTGTCGGAAGAAGTACCGACGTCAGTATTCTGTCGTTTTCTGACGTAAATATGTCACGAAAGAAATGGTAGATAGTTTCAATTGAAATGTATTTTCTACACCCCCAGTCCTGTAAGTGTGACAGCAGTGAACTCGATCTCTTTTCCGTGCCACCCACTCAAACCAGTCTTGAAAGTGAGCAATGGATTTGGTACAAACTTGTCTATTCCCTCACCGATGATCCACCCATCGAGTTTACCGTTAACGGCCAAGGTGAGTTCTATATTGATCTTTCACACACCATGTTCTATCTCAGGGCAGCTATCATGAAACCCGATGGGTGTACTTTCACCGAGATGGATCAAATCGCTCCCGTCAACAGCTGGTTGAATTCTCTATTCACACAGGAGGATGTGTTTTTAAACCAAAAAATAGTCTCACAGTCATGCAACACATATGGTTAAAGATTGTACATTGAGATGCTGCTCAATTACAACAGTGATACCAAAAGAACACATTTGAATAGTGGTCTGTGATTTGCTGACAGCCCCCGGATCCTTTGAAGAGACTAGCGCCGGTAACAAGGGATATGAGGCTCCTCGTAGTCGCACTGCATAAAGTAATACGTTGGATCTTTTGAGGTATCCACACGTTGATATGTTTAACCCAGAGAAATACCTTTTATACGGAATGGAACTCAGAGTCAAGTTGTTCCGTTGTAGAGACAGGTTTAGTCTTATGACCGTCCCTGAAATCCTGCACTATAAAGGCCACATCTTTGAAGCCTGTATTCTAGTGTGACGTGTCAAAGTAGCATCTTATATACTGTTGGAACATGCCAAAGCATTATTCGTCAGTCGCGCAAAAGTATACCATTACCTTCGTGGAAGTAAAAACACTCACCATTCCTACGGGTGGGCAAGGGAAATTACTGGACAACATATTCCTGGGACAGTTACCCAAACGATGCATCGTGAGATCTGTTTCAAACGCCAAGTAAACGTAGACGCCACCAAATACCCGTTCAATGTCCAAACTTACCACATGAAGCATTTCTCGCTGTACGTGGACGGGGAACATGTGCGGTCAAAACTGTTACAGTCAAATTTTTCAAACGGCAACTATATCATGTTCTACCACACACTGTTTTCTGGAACGAGTATCTATTTCATGAACAAAGGTAGCGACATCACACGGGAGTCCTTCCATAAGAAATATCATCTCATGGCTTACGATCTCACACCTAATCTCTCTGCCCACATTACGTTGCATTGGATTTTGAAGAGGCATGGCTCTCTGAGCATTCAAGTGACCTTTACAAGAGTGCTTACCGAAACTGACAACTGTATCGTGTACGGGGACTTTGCAACATCCTCACCATCGACAAGGACTGAAACGTCATGACTAATTTTGGGAGGTAACATAATTACTTCTATTTTCTTATCTCGTCATTTAAATCATGGACGTCATTATAGATTTACAGAACTTCATTGACGACAGCAAATAGTTTATCGTCAAAGAATAGAGTATTTTATCTGTTTGCGATGCATTACTTCAACATTGGGTATTTAAAACCCCTTACGGCATCGAGGAACTTACTGCAACGGCTAAAAAGCAACTCGACTTGACTATATTGTCAACAAAATGCTCTGTGATAGCGGTGATGTGGATTATAGCCTGCTCATCTCCCATGCCACAGCGCGTGCAGAAACCGTCTACGTCAAGGAGCCCGAAAAGAAATAGTTTCTAACCAAATACACGACTACACTGGTCGTAAATCTCTATGACAGAGGTTGTTCTTCTTTGAAGACATTTAAATTCGGCCATACCATATGCATGGCACATAGTTATGTTTGAAATTTCTCTTCGGCTTCCATCATTCGGAGAATTCGTGATTGGATGATTGAAGATGGTCACGCACACCATAAGACGTGTGCTTAAGTCAAATCCGTGGTTCCTTTCTGTACGATCGGGTGTTTTCCCTGAACTATCCGCAAGAATAGTGACCTGCAGCTCTCATCATCAACACGGATCCACACCCCAAGCCTGGACGCATTGTTTTGCCATTTGTATTAACAAAATTGGTGTGGGAGAATATTTTGACAGCTAAGGTTTTCCAGATTTTCCAGGTTTTTTAGATCTCCCAGCTAGAGGCTCCATACTACGCTAGACATGAAAACCTTCACTTAGGGCATCGCCAGGAAAGAGATAATCACAGCAAGTGGGTGCAAGCAAGTGCCAATTTTACGTCCAGGCCCTCATGAACGCAGCCTGTCCTTTCTCTAAGTAGGGCACCCAGTTGTCATGCCTAAAGCCTTTCTACTAAGATATTACAACCAGCGCACTTTCATAAAGGAGCTCGATTGCTGTGGTATACAATAAATATCCTAGGAAAGCCATATGAGTTGCAAAGTTTGTTAACGGAGGGGCCTGAAAGATTATCTACAGGACCAAACGGCAGGGGAAGGAAAGAAAGAAGAGAAAGTGAAGGGAGAGAAAGGAGAGAGGAAGGGAAGGAATAATAAAAGGAGTCGTTAAAAAGTATAAGACAGATTCGTCCTGCACGAGGTACGTTTTGTAGAGGAGCCTCCCCTTTAAGTCACCCCTTACGACAAGCATGGGCAACTGTGGGACTATTCTAAACCCCGTCCTACAGGGGGATTCAGAGCATTATCCTGCAGACCTTAACGCTGGTAATTTTGAAAAAGAAATGCGACATTTACCCTCAATAACATAAAGTATTTTATTTGTAAATGCACAGTTAAAGCTATTATATCTGCTGAACGTGTTGATAAAGTACTGACTTAGTGAACTGTTTCCAAAGGTTTATGTGAGCTCAAGAGTACTATTAACAATTCCAGCAACAGTAACTTCTGTGAATAGGTCATTTAGCAAATTAAACTGACTAATAATTATTTAAGTTCTACGAAGTTTTAGGAAAGTTTCGTTGATTTGGCCAGGCTTAAATCAAATATTGCCAGGTCAATTTAATTTTCATGCTATGATTAAAAAATCTTCACAAAAAAAAGGCTAGGAAAACTCTTTTTGTAAAATAGAAAATAAATATACCAACTTTTTTACTATTTATTGATAATTTAGTATTTTGATCTGCACTGCAATATTAAAGCATGTTTCAATGTGAATCCTCTCTTATGCTTTTTATCCTTTTTATATTTATCATAGAAGTCGTATAGGAGCATAAGGCTTCTAATGCAGAAAATCAACATTGATCTCCATTTCAACCCTCTCTAATCTTGCATAATCCTTTTGGCCTTACAACTTATATCATAAAACCGTAGTGGATAGAAACAAGGTGATTAATGGAGAAGGCAAGGGGCCCAAAATAAACTTTGTACTTCTTGATAAAATTCCTCTCAGAGGCCCTTATTCTTCGTGTAGTATATATGCACCTATATGATTAAACCACTAGTAATGGAAGGTAAAAAGAGCTCCAATTAATGGTTAGATATTAGTAGAATTCCAATAAGAATGTAGTCAAGTTACCTGGAGACATTTGTCTTGGGCAAGGTAAAGATCTCTTCATATCAACTTGGCTATCGACAATGCTCAGTTATCTAGATAGTCATTGCTCATGATAAGTTCGGATGGGACAAATGTAAATAAAAGATTTTTACATCACATTAGTGAAGATATAACATCCATTCACAATAATAGGGTCTTAGAGTCAACCTATTTACTACGCTTTCCAAAAAGAACTAGAAGAATTTTCAAATGATATCGGTGAGTTAGTCATTGAAATATAATGTTGTATGAATAATTTTTGCGTTGGTAATTAATAATATTTTGTATCACCAATTAACATTCTAAAAGAAAAAAATGTCAGACTTAATTCAGATCAATGTTTAGGCATACAAGAAGAGAGATACATCTTTCAAGTGTCATGATAAAATAAGCTAGGCTTGACCTCCATTTTTAACCCCAAACCTATGTGGTTTAATTTTAATGATTTTTTTTGCTTCTCAAATGTCTACAGAAAATGTTTAAATTGATAATTTCCACTATTATGTAATATGTGTGGTATGTTACAAGTATATAAAATAACTTTTAAATATAAAAGTCACCCCATCACTCTTGAAAAGAGTCCCCCCCACCCGTATTGCCATTTACACGTCTGACCGCACCTGTGCTGCCAGCCTACAATGCGCCGTCAAACTGGCAAGTGCTGCAATAATCAAGACTACGTATCGTGCCAGTGACGTCATACCCAGAGACTACTGGAGAAGGTGGTAGAGCTATCCGGCAGGTTCCAAAAGGTTCTGGATCAATACCAGATGTTCCACCGGGCCAACGCATGGAACTTGTTCCCTCCAGTTCTCCCCCAATTAATCTCTTCATCCTCCTTTGCATTTCTTTCGATTCATCTTAGGGATTATGTGATTATGTTATTTGGACTATGTATTTGCTTGTTTCGCCTGTGTGATTCACTCATTGTGCCACAAGTTTCAGCATAGATAAGCAGCAGCACCTGCGGCAGATATAACCTTTAAATGTTTTCAAGATTCTCTTTCAGCTTAAACTCTTTATGTTCTTTATAAATTATCGTTTTAGAAATAAATATTTATTTAAATAGATGATTCTTTATCGTTGGGCTTCTCAATTCTTTATTTTTCTATTATTATTTGAGGATTGAATATTTATTAATTTCTGATCGGCCGGTTTAATTAATTAAAATTAACACGATGGGCTCTTACCATTATTTTTCTCTTTTTCGAGATAATTTTAATATGTTTATATTTAACTAGTCGTTGTCACCAAATGGCACTGTTTAATTAGTTTAGGCCCTATTTGGTAACTTTTACCCAGGCTGCTGGGCGTACGCTTTTTTGTAGTTATACATGTCATTATGACACCAGATGGCCAGTTTATATTTTATATAATAAATTATGTATGATGGACACTTAACGTCCAATTTGTTTTTTGAAGTCACTTTAATATGTAAATGCTTAAATGGATTGGTTGGCGATTCATGGCAAGGTTATACTTTGTCGTGGATTAATTACGTGATGGGCTTTGGCCGTCTCATTTGTCCTTTTTTTGTTCGCTTTGAAGAGTTAATGTTAAATTGTTCGAATGTCGCTTGGTGACTTTTTTGTTTATTTTTGGCCGTATTAAGTAATTTTAATCCTGATACTGTACTGTAACTTAACTTGTGTCTAGGTCAATTAATGGGTTGCTTGATGATGGTTACTAATTAACTTAACATGAGTGGAGTAGCATGTTCTAAAGTTAACTTGTTTTAAATTTAGGCCGGTAGGTAGCTCCTACGCTTGTTGTTTAATTGAACCCCATAAAATTAGCATTGTATTATTTTTGTCAGGCTTCCCTACCAAGAAAATTGCAGGTCTGATTATATAATGTAGTAATTAATGTTTATGAGAGTCGTTTGTTACCTTTTTGACGCTGTTTGAAATCTTTGACATTTTACGAGTACACTGTACTATTCATGACTTTCAGTTATAACTGGGCCGACTGGGACAATACCCGCTCATTTTAACCAAATTTAATATGTGTTATCAGGATACAGGAATATACGGGTTATGACATCAGAATCTACTTCGGGACACAGTTGTCTATGCTATCAGGTTATAAGAATAGACGAATGAGGACATCAGAATATATTTTGGTCTATAGTTGTTTGTGTTCTCGGGAAATAGGAATATACTCGTGAGGACAACAGAATCTATATTGGACCCAAGTTGATTGTGCTCTATGTAGGAGGAATATACTGGTGAGGACGTGGAAAGTACAACACTGGCCCAAATCGATGGGAATGAATATGGTTGCAACATTCTTAGTAGGGGAAATGACTGAATGTACACTAAGCTATCAGTCTATGATAATCTTCCAAAATATTACACGCTCCTCAAGAGTCAAGACCTCCAACTGACGAAATGGGACTCACTCCTCATAAAAAATAAAAGTACTCACACCCAAATACTCTCAGCAATTGGAACCAATTGAGCACACTCCCCACCAAAAAAATTCACACGAGTGTCTTTCTAGGGATTCAAATAAATTAGGCACCTTAACCATAAGAAAACTCACACCAGTGTCCTCCCAGGGATTCAAACCAATTGGGCACACTCCTCATAAGAAATCCCAAGTCTAAGACATGAGTTTTTTTTATAAATAAGTGGCTGATTGAGCAGATATAAAGTAAAACGGGTGTGATCTCAAGGGGCTGATGAACTACTCAGGAAGAATGAATGTAAAGGTAAATTGGTGTGATCTCAAGGGGCTGATGAACTACTGAGGAATATTGAATGTTAAGGAAAATGGCGTGATTTAAAGGGGCTGATGAACCACTGAGGAAGAATGAATGTAAAGGTAAATTGGTGTGATCTCAAGGGGCTGATGAACTACTGAGGAATATTGAATGTTAAGGGAAATGGCGTGATTTAAAGGGACTGATGAACTACTGAGGAAGAATGAATGTAAAGGTAAATTGGTGTGATCTCAAGGGGCTGATGAACTACTGAGGAATATTGAATGTTAAGGGAAATGGCGTGATTTAAAGGGACTGATGAACTACTGAGGAAGAATGAATGTAAAGGTAAATTGGTGTGATCTCAAGGGGCTGATGAACTACTGAGGAATATTGAATGTTAAGGGAAATGGCGTGATTTAAAGGGACTGATGAACTACTGAGGAAGAATGAATGTAAAGGTAAATTGGTGTGATCTCAAGGGGCTGATGAACTACTGAGGAATATTGAATGTTAAGGGAAATGGCGTGATTTAAAGGGACTGATGAACTACTGAGGAAGAATGAATGTAAAGGTAAATTGGTGTGATCTCAAGGGGCTGATGAACTACTGAGGAATATTGAATGTTAAGGGAAATGGCGTGATTTAAAGGGACTGATGAACTACTGAGGAAGAATGAATGTAAAGGTAAATTGGTGTGATCTCAAGGGGCTGATGAACTACTGAGGAATATTGAATGTTAAGGGAAATGGCGTGATTTAAAGGGACTGATGAACTACTGAGGAAGAATGAATGTAAAGGTAAATTGGTGTGATCTCAAGGGGCTGATGAACTACTGAGGAATATTGAATGTTAAGGGAAATGGCGTGATTTAAAGGGACTGATGAACTACTGAGGAAGAATGAATGTAAAGGTAAATTGGTGTGATCTCAAGGGGCTGATGAACTACTGAGGAATATTGAATGTTAAGGGAAATGGCGTGATTTAAAGGGACTGATGAACTACTGAGGAAGAATGAATGTAAAGGTAAATTGGTGTGATCTCAAGGGGCTGATGAACTACTGAGGAATATTGAATGTTAAGGGAAATGGCGTGATTTAAAGGGACTGATGAACTACTGAGGAAGAATGAATGTAAAGGTAAATTGGTGTGATCTCAAGGGGCTGATGAACTACTGAGGAATATTGAATGTTAAGGGAAATGGCGTGATTTAAAGGGACTGATGAACTACTGAGGAAGAATGAATGTAAAGGTAAATTGGTGTGATCTCAAGGGGCTGATGAACTACTGAGGAATATTGAATGTTAAGGGAAATGGCGTGATTTAAAGGGACTGATGAACTACTGAGGAAGAATGAATGTAAAGGTAAATTGGTGTGATCTCAAGGGGCTGATGAACTACTGAGGAATATTGAATGTTAAGGGAAATGGCGTGATTTAAAGGGGCTGATGAACTACTGAGGAAGATTGAATGTTAAGGGAAATGGCGTGATTTAAAGGGACTGATGAACTACTGAGGAAGAATGAATGTAAAGGTAAATTGGTGTGATCTCAAGGGGCTGATGAACTACTGAGGAAGATTGAATGTTAAGGGAAATGGCGTGATTTAAAGGGACTGATGAACTACTGAGGAAGATTGAATGTTAAGGGAAATGGCGTGATTTAAAGGGACTGATGAACTACTGAGGAAGAATGAATGTTAAGGGAAATGGCGTGATTTAAAGGGACTGATGAACTACTGAGGAATATTTAATGTTAAGGGAAATGTATATACATGTGCTTGTAGGGAGAGTTGGAAACCATTCAGAAGAACTGCAATTAATATGGTATTAGTCCAATTGTATCGTTCCCGACTATGATGTATCTGCAAATACTCGGGTCTCACCACGGACACTTTAAAATATCTAATCTGATGTCGATACGCATCTAAAGTCATTGTAAGCAATCTGTTGTTGCTGACTGTCTTGTACTTCAATTCCACTAAATGGTCATTTTCTGACGGTGTAGGCTGTTTCCTAATTCCTTACAACTTACTTTTATGTACACATCTCCCATAAATTATCCTTATAGAGAAGAGATCCCCATGTAGCCAATAGCTACTAGTTCTCAAAAGTACTGTGGGGTGAAAGAGTTGATAGCGAAAAGTGCTTATTAAATTAAATAAGAGCCATTTTTGTCAACAAATAATATATTAAAGCCTTTATTTGTTATAATAAACTATATTACTGGCAACAATTTTATTTTGTCAATGTCGTCACCAAATAAATCCTTACTCACGGTTTATTAAGTTGATTTTATTAGATGTAACAAATACTATCTTAACATAGCTGGTTTAGTTTTAAACTTTATTTTAAAATACTGCAAAGATATAGAGTTCGTTATTTGCATATTTAACAAATAGATAGAAAACCCCCTGCTCTTGGTTTTAAAATCCATACCAAATGTAGGACCCACTATATATGAGGGTGTGACTTGATTGTGTTGGGCCATATCTGAGTTTTCGACTCGTTAAATATCACTTTAAAGTGTATCTTTCTAACCTTAAAAACAACTTATTTCTCGTTGTAATTATCATTTCAAAATAAACTTCACGGTGCTTTATGATAAAGAGATATTTTAGAATATCAATTTTTAAAATAGCAAAATTACATAGGTTTATAAGTATAGTGCCTATATTTGGGATAGGGGTGAAAATAGAGTGTATAATGAATATATTGATATTGCCAAAATATAAATTTCAATATTGGCACATGGCAAACAAATACTAGAAGAATGAGTTAGGTTCTGATGTGTTGTTGTTGTTGTTAATAACACACTTAATTCTCAGCTCAAATATATTAAAGTAAGTTAAAATGAAAGCTACATGTTCTACTATTGAGTGAAGAGGATCTATTTATAAAAATAATTTGAAATAAAGAGCCAAACCTTCATCTCCCTCTCAGGCTATATTCATTCCACCTTCTTTTCCTCTCCCAGATCAGGGGGGTAGTAATACCCCGCTCTCTATTTCTACTGGCCTGAATCAATATATTCAATTGAGCCGAGCTGTTTGTAAGCAGTCACTGGCCACCCAACAACAGACTATGAGTACTTACTATTCTATCAGGACATGAGCAATAAAAACTATAGTTTGATTTATTAATTACAAAGCAATCATGTTGTTTTACAGACAGAATAAATTAAAAGAAAGTAAATTAATTAATAATAATTCAAACACCTTTATATTTTGTTATAAAAGTATCGATATAGGGCTATTAAGCACGTTCCGTCACATAGTGACTGTCGAGTATTTGGTATGAGCGACTGGTTGTGAAGTTTCATTCACTTGGGGCCCTTGCAGGATCGCTCATGGATAGGAAGCCGGTCTGGCATGAAGGTTCGGTTACATGCCCCACACGGCACTAGTTGTTCTAGATGCGACTGCCAGATAGCGTCCATTGTACCCTGGTAGTCCACTTTGCCAGCCGCTGTAAACACAACACGTCACTTAGCAATCCCGGTCCTGGCACAGATGTACCTGATTACCAAACACGTCCTTCACCAATAGCAAAGTGTGTGCTTTCACGCTTTAAACTGTAGGTCCCTTCTGCCTTCCACCATCATCATTCTCACGTTTCATCCTATCATTTGGAGTTGTTTTTTTTCAACTTCCTTATCATTTGTCCTGACATCATTACTATAAATCAGGACCTTTTTGCTCTATTCATTTTAGACTCTTCATTCTATATATTAAATTTCTAAATTTAAACCTATATACTATTAAACTATCTTGTCCTATTATTTCCTAAATTATCAGTTTACCTCATCCTGTACCAGTTTGCCCACCCAGGGTATTTTAATTGCCCGGTACCCTCCCCCGCTTGATCTCCCAGTTGCCTACTGGGACCATGTTTTCAGAGCCCCTAAGACAGCAAGTGGAGCCGAGCACCCCCTTCTCCACCATCTGGGAAGGGGCGCCCTATCGGAGCAGGCAGCTCCGTTTACTATGTAGCAAAACCACTAATTTTATTTTATTTAACTGTGAATTATAATTATTCTTGATTTACCTATTGGAATTACATTTGCCATATTTAGTTATTTGTTTTGCCTCATTTAGGACCTAGATTTAACTGGACTAACTTATATACAGGTACCTTGGGAAGTAGTGAATTGAGAGAAGACTTATATATTTTGAAACGGTAGTATATACTATTTAACTAAACATTACACACACCCGCCATCTATTAGCATCACTACAAATCATAACGAATAATTCCGAAGACAACACAAACACTTTAAATAAATGGTATAAAAATTAATTTTACGAAAAGTCATTTGGCCTAAAAATTAACTTCGCAACAGGCATTTGGCCTAAAGTCGTTTGGCCTAAAAATTAAATCCACAAAAGTCGTTTGGCCTAAAGTCATTTGTCCTAAAGGCATTTGGTCTAAAGTAATTTGTCCTAAAGGCACTAGGTCTACATTTTAGACCAAATTACGGGTACCCATTTGGGCCAACAAATAAAGATTGAGTTATTATTTTTTGGCCAAAGAGAGATATTTTATTTAGAGATTTACAGCAATGCAGCAAATAACTGTTTCCATGGTGATTATACAAATAATTAAAAACTGAAAGTTCTCTGTGAAAATCGGGTTTTCGTAGAAAACAATTATTTTTCCTTAAATTCTGGATTCCTAGCCGTTAAAATGAGTGATCATTTGTCAAAATCTGTTCAATAATTTCTCCATAATTTCTATAAGAGGAAACGGGCTTATCAAATTATACATAAGAAGATTATATTAAAAGATAGTGAAAATGCATCTTAATGATTGCATGAAGTATTAAGACTTGGCGAGCTATGATTACCATAAATTAATTGCTATGACTGGTAGAACTATGATTACCATTTTACATAGATAACATCTATTACTTTGACTGATATAACTATGATTACCACACTACATAAACTAGTGGTGGGTAACATTTTCTCCCAAAGGGTCACATAGAGAGAGATATGCAAGGTCTCTAGAGGGCCGCATGTGACAAAGATCTAGATTTACTAAACAATTAACTTTATTTTCACACAAAAATACATTAAATAAGTCAAATAAGGATATTCACTACTTAAAATAGTTATCCGTGTGGTAAATGGTATATCTACAACTGTCTACAATCCAGCACAAGTTTATTGTAGTTAGGAATCAACTTGCTCGTACAAGATACGGTGTTGATTTGAATCTGTTAAGAAAGATCTGTTTTATGATTGGTTAACATTCATGCATGAGAAAGTTTGTTCATAAATACAGGTAGAAGCAAAGAACACAAATATTTTTCTGGCAGACCCTTTCATCTTACCAAACTTTTCTGTACTAAGTGATGTGTAAAATTCAGTCAGTTTTATATTTTTAAAAGTCTCCTCCAGAGAGTTGTCTGCCTGAAGATCAATTTATTAAAACTGGAGATTATTCGATGCTGCTTTAATATTAAAAGTAAAGTGGTAGCTCAGCAAATTGAACTGATCTTCCAAAGATTTGAAATCAGTGAATCTCCCTGAAAACCCCTTTTTTTAAAGCAGATACCGGCTGACTGTATTTTTTTGAATACGCTTGTTTAATATCCTGTGTCTGTAACATGAGAACAAGCACAAAGTTTTACTCACTCAGCTGTTTGGATAATAGCAATAGTTTAACTTAAAATGATTTCATTTTAACAAACAATTCATGTGCAAGAACACCATTGCTTTGTAAGGTAATATTCAGTTCATTAAGTTTGTTGAAACTGTCAACCGTGAATGCTAAATCCCACACCTATTTTGAGTTTTTCATGTTACTTAAAAATTCACAACTAATGTATTTTCATTTAAAAAAAGAGCAACATTTCTTGTCTCAAATTACATTCTTCTCAAAACGTACCCAAAGCTTAGACAACGGACTTTGCTATGATAAAACACATTTGAATATTCACTGTCCAAGTCATCCAGCAAACTTGTTAACTGACTGTGTCTTAGCCCCCTGGCTATGGTTGAGTTAGCACGCACCATAAAATCAATCACATGTTTGAAATTCAAGACAGGCTTACACAGACTTTCCTGGTGAATAATAAAATGGAGTGATAATACAAAATGAAGTGGATGCTCCCCTCTCGCTTCATCACTAAGCAGCTTTATGAAGCCTACTTGTTTTCCTGTTAATAAAGGCACACTTTTGTAATGCTTGCCAACATATTACAAGCAGTTTTCAAAAAATTCAAACAAATCCTGGCCAGTTGTGGTGTCCTTTGATGGTTAAATTGATAACAAATATTCTTAATTGCAAAATTATAATAAATACCTCTGATAAACACAAGCATTGTGTGGTATCTTGTGTGTCGGTGCTCTCATCTAGCACCAATGAATGACTTCCCAGACTCAAGTAGCTCTTCTGACAGATTTGTGAAATATCATCAATACGACGTATTCTCCTTGACAACGATATAGCTTCAATTTTTTTGACTTCTGGACAGAAAATAGCAAGAGCATAAAGCATACAGTCCTTTAAAAATTCTCCTTCACAAAACTTTTGTTATGTTTGGCAAATTTGATGATCAAGTACAAAACTTGCCTTTGTGGCAGCCTCTTGCATGGTTCTCTGATTTCCAAAATTTTGTTGTTGTTTTAAACTTCGCAACAAGTTAGTAGCTTTTTGCTGTAATTAACTTTCTGATAAATTACTTCCAACTTACTGTGCCTAGCTTGAAAATCTCTCTTCAAATTGTACTCTTTAATAACAGCAACACTGTTATGGCATATTAAGCACACTACATTACTCTCAACAATAATAAAAAATACTGTACCGTACGTCCATTCTTAGTTAAAAACACGTTTTTTCACAGTAACACTCATTGTTAGGGATAACAACTTGAAGTATAGTGCACAAATACAGCGCTCGGACGACGGTAAGCCCATTATAAACGAGCTTGCTAATTTGTTCACGTGTTCAAAAACACTCATAGATTATGTATTTATTTGTAATGTTTGTTAGTAAAATCACAAAAGTTTAAAATGTGTGTGCGGGCCGCACAAATTGACTGCATGCGTCAAAACGATACATTGAATAAATGGAATATCTCATGCGTCAACTGAAGGACATTGATCAAACCTAAGAGACACAGTATGGCGACAATAATTAGCAGTCAGTTAGTTAGCCTTTTAAATATAGGAATTTTGGTCAACTGTGGTTCTCAGTGAAATAAAATATGCAATCAATACCGAATTTCACAAATTGTTTATTAGATGAGTAGGCCAACCTATTTAAGTGCAAATAACTTGAAAATGCACTTCAAACCATGATGAAAAATAAGGAAGATTCAAATTAATTCAAAACAAAGAAAACATCACTTTAGGAGAAAGGTTGAACTCGGTCATATAAATGTTAAAAGAGTATTTACGTGAAATGGTAAACAAGATAACAGTTGGCCGTACAGTTGATAGCAGTTGGCCAGTACAGAACCACAGAGTCTTACTCAGAAACACACAACATTAGGCCTGGAGTTGTGGTAAGCCTGGACTAAGAGTTGGAAACAAATAATAGTTCCCTTCCCTTTATTTTCATTTATTATTTCTCAGTCATTTCGAATATCATTGTTAGAACTTTAAGTCAGCTTTTTAAGATAAAATAACATAATATTAATAATATATTACAGTAGTTTAAACAGAATGTAACTACCCCCCATCTTTATTAAATGTTTATAGCTATCTTTTCTCTTTCTTAAATAATAACCCCCTCGCCCTCCGTTTGAATTCTCCTGTATAAGTATGTTGACCTGTGAACCGGATGTCCGGTTTGTTGGGCTCGGGCCTCCTCTGGTGAGTGGGCAGCTTGCTGTTCTCCAGGTGCCACTTGTTAAGACACTGAGGCTCATGTATGGTGATGGAGAGTGAGCCGAACTCCCGACCACACAGGTAGCAGTTCACTGTGGTCCGTGCACAAGCCCCTACAACACAGTGTCGGAACACACTCGTCAACAAACCAACACACGGACAGAGGTACCAGACCACTATAAATACTAAGGACAATATTACAATTGACAAATTAATCAATAATTGTGAAATTAATTTTAATTTGGTCTTGTTGAGTTTATTTTCATAACAGTAGTAACAAAATCAAGATAATGTACACTAGTATGTAGAAACGTATTAATTAAGTAAAATAGCCCTTGTCGATAAAACAAACATGTTAAAATCTATGATAATATAACTTATAAATCTGCCATTGACTTAGTATTGGATAGTTATTACAATATTGTAAATTTTGATTTTTGAATATTCAATCTTCAACAAACCATTGATTTTATTAGAGAAGTTTTATTACTTTATACTAGAGATAAAAAATAGTAAATTTATTAAGCGATGTAGTATTCATATTATAATTTAAGGAATTAATAAATAAATACGTTAATGTTATATGGTATTAGGTATGTATAGTTATAAAAATTAAAGAGTTTAAAGATGTGAATCAAGACATCTTTCTATTTATTCCTCTCCTTTTGTTTGGCTGCCATATTATGGTCGACTGACTACATTCAATGCATAAATTCATTTCACAATTATTGATCAATTTCTCAAAATACTATAATATTTAAAATTTAATTTTACCCAATCGGTAAAGGAATTGTGGTTCTTGGATACTATTGCCAACCTTATTTTTGAACTAATAGTGTGGTATCATATAAGATGCAAAGCGTACTATTTGAACACGAAGACGAGCGTGAACTAGATATAGGTAGGCTTTTCAACTATACAACATGAAATTCCGGGAGATCAAATATACGGGTTCAAGAGAGTGAACAATAATCTAATGCATCTTGAACTTTATTTTAACTATCAAGTGAAATACAATGAATATGAATTACAACATACAAGCTTATCAACAAGTGTTTTTATATCCAACTTTGCTTTTTAATTTTTTACTTCTGAACCCCCTATGAGAATCTGCCAAAAGTTTTTTATTTGACCAAATAAAATTGTGGAAATCAAAACATGATAGCTGGTAGTTATGTCAGACTTGGAGGTCAGTTTTCAAAAGTTCATGGCTGAGCTTCCTGAGTTCTTTATTCCATAATAATATACCCATCACACTGAATGTGCGTTCACAAATATCATTTGAGACTGGAATTGATAACGCGAAGGAAACAATTGTTTTTAACTCGATGCCATAGTTCTTCCCTAAAAGTTGTTTAGAGAAAGAAACCCACCTCATATCTACACGTTCAAAGGCAGTGAGAGTACTCTAAGGCTACATGACCCATTTTTACACGTGTTCGTGGTCCTCAACTTCTAGCTGGAGGGTTTCTGAAGATCACCTCATCCAATAGGGATCTTTAATGACAAAATAGATACGTCTTTGAAACTAGAGCCTTCAAAATCATACCACTTATCCAAATACGAAAGTCAACGTTCCAAAAATTAAAGAGACTTCTTCAAATTTATTTATCTTGCTTTCAAGTTTTTTGAGCCCATCCATAACTGCCTTACCATAAAAACGGTGGTTTTCCCCGCTAACATTTTTCTTCTTAAGTCTCCATTATGTACTGTACTGAAGATGTAATAAATTTCTAAAGTTTTGACAGCATTTTGAAATATTTGCATAATATTATGAAGGATTAAACATACACAAAGAGGAAGTGATGCTCTTTCTTAATTTTTGAAGGCTTCCCAAATTAATATGGAACACATTTCTTCTCCTTGAGAAAAAAAAGTAGGCGCTCAATTCAGGTGAATTCATGAGCAAATGATCAATGCTGGCAAGAGGGATAGCCATCGGATAGGCACATGTCGAGGAATTTCTTTACGTTCCAGATTTACAAATTCAAAAAAAGTCTTATGTTCTTCTGTTACTTATCATACGCTGAAAACTTTCCAAAAACTTTCAAAACAAGTTGGTACTTCAGCATCAAATGAAACAGCTTTTGAAGCATATTTAGTACCAGTGCTATAGTCGTAAATTTAGCAGTGCCGGAATTTAAAGCCGTAGCAACCTAAAAGTTGAAGGGGGAATTCACCGTAGGCAAAAAAAAATAATAAAAAAAATTGACAAACAAAAATACTTCTAGAAGCTATCTGGATCATTTTTTTATGGTTACTAAGGCAGAAACTTACTTATAGCACTTCCCCTAAGATTCCAAAAATTCGAATGGCGCACAGTAAACTTCAACAGAATTTATTGATTCATAGAACGAAAAAGTTTTAACAGAATATTGAGATTAAATCATTCGGCTAACTTAGAATTCATTATTATAAGACTTTACTAGTTTAAAAAGATGAAGTCAGTACCAGAATGGCGTTACCACGCGTTCCTGATCCACTACACTCCTGCTTAGTACGGTTGTGTAACATGTGACAGTTACAGTTAGCTTTTATTATTCTGAGAACATCACTTTTTAACTTCTCACAAACAGATACGTTCTTCCATAATTTCAATAATTTAGAATATCTTATCAGCACAGAGAGCGAACATATATTTTACACTCAAATCTTTGTTATTTAAAAGTTAATATTTTCATAGATTCATTGGTTTCATAAGGGCCTTCATAAAAATCTAACAGACAAGTTTGGATTCCATCTTAACTGAAAAATAATGTACTACAAGAGGAATTATTTTAAGATTCTCGGCATTACGCAGCGCTGGAAAATATCTAGATTGTTTACAATCAAAGCTAAGTTTTCCTTGAACAGCTGGAGATAAAATATTTTCTACAATACTGCTAGCCCTAGGTCTACCACATGTAATTTTTTTTATTGATACTAGAGTCATTAAAAATAACACTATCCAATTTATTTGAGCAATCTTAGCTTTTTTAATTTAGATGGCATTTGGTCAAACCTATATATTTACTTAGCACATGAAATATTTGGTCAAAATAGAAAGAAACTTAGCGTGCTGCGTAGGGAGATAGGATCAGGGTCCCGGAGTGTTGCCAAATGTTAGGTATACTTACAGCTCAATGATGGTATCACTGTGGGCTGGGTGTGTGTTTGTCTGTACGCTGTAGTAATTCAAAGAATAATTGTATCGTAAGAACTAATTTATTAGTTTATTGATACATTTTTAAGCATAGCAACGATAACAATAATGAGAATATTATGTAAGGAACGAGCTTGTGAGAATATTAGATCACTACATATAATAATTGAGAAAGAGATAATTACAGTATTCCTATTAAAAACAAAATAGGCCTTATTCAAATATTAGAATGTGTAATATAATGATTAGATGAACATTTAGTTAATATGTAATACGTTAAAATTATTGCACATAAGCTATGTGAAATTACAGTTCTGAGTAAAAATAAGAAAGTAAATTGATAAGTTAGATTTAAGCCTACTTAGGATCATTCAGTTTCTAATCAAAAAACAGTAGTCCTAAAATACAATTAAACATCAGAATGTATTAAATATAAGATAGATAGATATTTTTTGATAAAATGAAATTAGGTTAATAAGTGCTCATCATAAACCGTTCCTTAGCTATGTTCGTTAATTCCTCTCCTTAATATTTCTTCGTTGGATTGAAGTTTATTGACGACATGTTTCGGCTATTCAGCCATCATCAGGTCT
>CABFVZ010004450.1:0-13018 GCA_902151445.1 Timema monikensis | reverse complement strand
TAACTTATCAATTTACTTTCTTATTTTTACTCAGAACTGTAATTTCACATAGCTTATGTGCAATAATTTTAACATATTACATATTAACTAAATGTTCATCTAATCATTATATTACACATTCTAATCTAATATTTGAATAAGGCCTATTTTGTTTTTAATAAGAATACTGTAATTATCTCTTTCTCAATTATTATATGTAGTGATCTAATATTCTCACAAGCTCGTTCCTTACATAATATTCTCAATCAATTTCTCCTTACTAAAGTTAATATGAATATAAATACGATAACAATAATGGTAAACAATATCATAGAAGAACAAATAATGATGACAGGATCTAGGATTAACATATCAGAATAAAGTGCAAGTGATTAATTGTTCATAGTATTGTCTTATTTCAACACTCCCCCTCACTCGTCAGAATCGTTGTCCAAGCCCAAGAGCGCATACTAGTTGACTGCCTGGGAGAGGCCAATGCCTTGGTGAGAACATCAGCTTCCAAAGTCTCGGTTGGCTTGTAGTTGATGATGATGTCTCCAGCTTGTACTTTTTCTCTAATGAAGTGTTCTCTAAAGCTGATATGTTTGGACTTTGAGCTTACGATGTTATTCTTAGTCAAATGTTGTGCAGATAAATTGTCATTAAGTATTTCAATTGACTGGTGAGGCACATCCATATAGTTTAATAACTGTTTTAAGTGTATTGATTCTTTTGCTGCCTCTGTCAATTACATATATTCTGCTTCCGCTGTAGACACAGCCAAAATTCTCTGTTTTCTTGATTCCCAGCTGATGGAAGTCGCTGCAAAATGGAAACAGTATCTTGAATAAGATCTTCTATCTTCTCCAGTTGCCCAATCAGCATCTTCCATTCCAATAAGTGGTTAATTAGTTTTCTTGAAAACTAGTGCGAGATTTTTGGTTCCCTTTAAGTAGTGAAATACTCTTTTGGCAGCCAGACAATGATCTTTCCCAAAACAGGTGTTGTATTGACTTAAGAAGCTGACTGTGTGTGTTATGTTTGGACTAGTAGTCACAGACAGATAAATAAGTGAACCAATCAAGTTTTAATAGGGATATTTTTTGGTATTTCCAGGATTCTTCTGTAACTTAATGCCAGGTACCATTGGAGTTGCAACAGGTTTACAGTAAATCATGCTGTATTCTTTGAGAAGTTCTTCAATGTATCAAGTTTGCGATGCTGAAATCATATCATTCTTGTGGCAACACTCGATTCCTAAACAATAATGTAGTTCTCCAAGGTCTCGCATAACAAAGGATTTAGCTAGTTCTTGCTTTAAATCATTCAGCTGTTGCTGATTTCTTGATGCCACTATAATGTCATCTTCATATATGGCTATCAACGTTTGTTCCCCCCTTTAGTAGTATTAAATGTGTATATACAAGGGTCAGCTTGTGAGTGAACGAAACCCAATTGCTTTGGTTTCAAGTCCTACCAGATTGTTTTAAGCCATAAACAGCTCTTTTAAGTAGGCATACTTTGTCATTATCAGATTTTCGAAGCTTTTCTAGCATCTTCTTAGCTTTGAGAAATGTAGAGTGATCTTTGTTGTGGCTCTCTTCCATCATTATGTCACACAAAAATGTTTCTAACATGTCTGGTTTTTGCATTAAAATTCTTTCTTCAAGTTCACCATTGAGGAAGGCAGTCGAAATATCCATTTGAGTGACTTTCATGTCTTGATTAAGTGCCACTCCAAGAAGAACTCTAATTGAGCTCAGTTTTGCAACAGGAGCATAGGTTTCAACAAAGTCAATTCCCGGGCGCTGAGCAAAACCTTTTGCAACAAGACGAGCTTTCCTTCTCTCTAGCTCCCCATTGGCTTTATATTTATTTTTTAATACCATTCTGCTACCTATCACATTGTCACCATCTTCTCGATCTACAATTTCCCACGTATCATTTTTTAAGTGAGATTTTATTTCTTCTTTCATAGCTTTTTGCCATGATTCTCCATCACCTCCTTCTAATGCATCTTTAAAATAACAATAGTCTGACACATCATAATCTGACATCCAAATTGGAAGTTTCCTGTTGCGTTTTGGCCTTGAATGTACTTGGTCTTCAGCTGGATCTTTCTCTTCTTGGTCTAAGAGTTCTTGGTCTGAGAGTTCTACAAGGTCTTGAACTGGAACAGATGGAGCTGGAAGAGTTATTTCATCAACATTTTCTTCATTAATAACGTCTTTATTGTCCTCATTATGTTGATCATCTATTACTATAATGTTTTCTCCTCTTCTCTTCTTTGAGTCATAGAATTTTTTGTTCAAAACTCTGACATCTCTTGTGATTTTGATTTTCATTTCGTTGGGCATCCATATTCTATAAGCTTTTGAAATTTCAGAGTATCCGACAAAAATTCCTTCATCTGCTCTGGAAGTTAACTTTCCTTAGTCAGTTTTTTTTGTCCAAAACGAAGGTTTTGTTGCCAAATACATGAATATGTCGAACCGATAGAATTCTTCCAACCCATTTCTGAAGAGGAGTTTCACCTTTAAGGGTATTTGAGGGAGACCTATTAGGCAGGTATTTTGCTGTGTGAATTACCTCAGCCCAAAATGACGGGGGGACGTTTGACTCCAACATGAGACATCGGGCTTTATCAAGTAGGGTTCTATTCATCCTTTCAGATAACCCATTTTATTGAAGGGTATACGGTGTAGACAGCCACCTCTGAATTCCGCATTCCGCTGTTGCATAATAATAGCTAGAAATGAACTTATTTCAAAAATTCTTTGCACCCATAAGCCACTGCAATTCTTTCAGGTTTTTTGATTCTTTAATTTCAATTATGGCTTTTATTTTAATTGGATCTGAATTGATTACTTCATCTGAGTGAATAAGTTTCATTAAAAGGGGCCTCTGGAAGTTTATAATATAATTCATGTTTATTAAATTTCATGTTATTTTTTCATGGCTCTTTGGAGTAATGCTTCTAGGTTCTTATAATATTCTTCTTCAAAACCCCCTGTGACAATTGCATCTTCAAAACTATCTTAAACCTTCTATAGCTGTAGCTAGGGTGGCGTTTGGGAACTACACTTCCACCAACGGGTCAAAACAAATTTTCGGTGGCGTTTGGGAACCCCGCTTCCGCCAACGGGTCAAAACACCCTGTGATTGCGTGTTATGTTGCAACACTTCCCCCTGACCTACTTTCCACACCCCCTCTTCCCCTTCCCTTACAGCCCTCGCACCTACCAACCCCGGACATGTTGGTTCTTGATTATTAATGATTGTTAATTAATTATTGCTAATTAATTAATTAATGGGTAGGATTGAGGTGTTGGAGTTTTTATTCATCGATTAGGGCACTGTAGTTTATTTTGGGGGAGCATGAGGCCGCGGCACGAACCTCACGCTATGGTTGTCGGTGGTAAAATGAACATTGGTTTCCTCCGGCACAAGGCTCTGTCCAGCACGAACCTCTCCTGACGACCGTTCGAGGTAGAGTGTGATAAATGTTTCCCCTGCCTTTCACTTCCCCCCTCCTGGCGCCAGGTTAGCGGGCAGACAAGACAAAATAGGACAAGAATAGATCGTGACCTCGACAACCTTGGGTTTTCCCAATGACGTAATCATAGCGTGTTATGTCGCAACCCTGGAACCAGTATGTCGACCCGACAAGACGAGTTGAGACAAGCTTAGATATGGAGGTCATTGACATGGGCAAAGGGTTTTTCCCTGGAGCCAGGTTGGCTGGCAGACAAGTCAGGACAAGAAAAGATCGTGACCTCGACAAACTTGGGTTTTCCCAATGACGTAATCATCGCGTGTTATGTCACAACCCTGGCACCAGTATGTCGGCCCAACAAGACGAGTTGAGACAAGAATAAATATCGAGGTCATTGACCTGGGCACCAGGTTTTTCCCTGGCGCCAGGTTGGCGGGTAGACAAGTCAGGACAAGAATAGATCGTGACCTCGACAACCTTGGGTTTTCCCAATGACGTAATCATCGCGTGTTATGTCGCAACCCTGGTGCCAGTCTGGTGGGCCAACAAGTCAGGACAAGAATAGATCGTGAGCGCGGCAACCGGGGTTTTTCCCTGGCACCAATATGTCAGCTCTACAAGACAAGAATAGAACTTGAGGTCATTGACCAGGGCAACGGGTTTTTCCCTGGGGTCAGGTTGACGGTCAGACAAGACAAGTTGGGACTCGTAAGGGGGCAAACAGTAAATAAAACACAGATATTACAAATATACATATATTTATTAAACATCAAAATCATACATTTTTACAGGAATTTCTCATGTATTCGTTCACACGTTTTTCAACAATGTCTTTTAGATGCGTTAGTAAAATTGTTTTTAGTTCACAATCCAACATGTAATAGTCCAAACCGACGACTTGACGTGTATAGTAGGTAGCACTGATAAGATCCAGGTTTTTGATGTGCGTTTCCACCGTAGGATGTTCTAGGTCGATGACATCCGTCGGTTCTGTTAGCGTGTCGCATACATCCACGATGAGCGTATCGATCAAATAATTGCAATAGCGGGCGACGGGTGTCAACCACATGTCCCTTCGGTTGACGGTGACGTCGATGAGGTCCCACACCTTACAAAGAAACACCCAGCTAGGTGCTAGATAGGCGACCCGTTTGAGTCCTGCGTCTTGTTTCTTGCAGATGACGACCATGCGGTCACCGCACATGCGTCTCAGAGAGATTTCA
Organism: Timema monikensis; assembly: GCA_902151445.1. NCBI lineage: Eukaryota > Metazoa > Arthropoda > Insecta > Phasmatodea > Timematidae > Timema > Timema monikensis. The sequence continues at coordinate 8,320 of CABFVZ010004450.1, read as the reverse complement.
TGTTTAGTCAGACTAATCTTCTGAGGAGGTTGTGTGTTGCTGAAAAACTTTGATATGACAGACTTGTAGCTGCCCAGTTCTTGCCATTCTGTACGGTTAAACACGGCGCAGTTCCCTCCGCATTTTTCTAGTTGGACATAGGGAGTAAAGTTGTTCTTGACGCTCATGCCGACGATGACTCACTTGGCGTCGACTCCATCCAGCGGGAACAATGTGTTGAAAATGCTGGTGATGGCGAGTGGCTTCACCGGCTTTGGTTTGTGGGCGCAAACGTCTTGACCTTCCATGATGTTTAGCGGTTATGGGTGAAACGTCGCCGAGACACCTCTTTTATAGGCACACGCCACTTGGACACGGCTTCTTGAAGTGTTTTTGCGTATAAATGCCAGATGTGACTTTATACGAGGCGGAAAACCATAACTGTCAAAGTATTCTCTCACGCCGTTTTTGTCGATAAAGATGGCGACCCAATGCGTCCCAGGCTTGGTGTGTGGATCGGTGTTGATTACTAGAGCGGCAGGTCGTGCTATTCTTGCGGGTAGTTGATCAGCTGGGAAAACACCCGACCGTACAGAACGGAACCATGGGTTGGTTTTCAGCGCACGTCTTATGGTGTGCGTGCGTGTCCATCTTCAATCATCCAATCTCGAAGTCCCCAGACGATAGATGACGAACAGAAATTCCATACAGAACTATGTGCCATGCATATGGTGCGGCCCAATTTAAGTGTTTTCAGTGACGAACAACCTTTGTCGTACAGATCTACGATGGATGTGGATATGTATTTGTCTAGAAACTTTTTCTTTTCTGACCCCTTGACGTAAATGGTTTTTGCACGCGCTGTGGCACGGGAGATGAGGGATTCGAGCAGGCTGTAATCCACATCACCGCTATCCCAGGTGATACAATGCAGATTGTTGACTATATAGTCGGATTTCTTTCTGGCATAGGTGGAAAGTTCTTCGATGGCGTATGGGGATTTTAACACCCAATGTTGAAGTAATGTGCCGCATATAGAAAAAACACTCAGTTCCTTGACGATAAACTCTTTGTTATCGTCGATGAAGCTCTGGAAATCCACAATGACGTGCAGGGCTTAAATGAGGGGCTAAGCGTGTGTGAAAGCGTTTATATTAACTTCCATAATCGGTCACAACGTTTCTGTCCTTGTCGCTGTCGCTTGGCAAAATGATGTAAAACTGGTCCTTCATGGCAGTGCGCTGACGTAACTGTCAGGAATCCACGAATTAAACTTGGCAGGGTAACCTTTCCACTGCTCGCACACTTTCTTTCTGGCGCCTTTACCCTTGACACGGAGTATTTTATCCACTTTAAAAGTTTCGGGAAGACGTACGCGTTGCAATTCAGGTTCGTAAAACGTCCCCTGCATCTCTTCGCCATCAAGATCGGCGAGTCTGTAGACGACAGGTTGTCGCAATACAACACTGCTGACTTTGAAAATCTCTTCGCTCCAATTGCTTTCGTAGCCCTTTTCAAACAGCATTTTGGATTTGCTAATACGCACCGTGTCACCGACTTTTATTTTCGGCTTCGAGTTTGGACGCCTTTTGCCGTACAGATAGTCTTTGACTTGAAGCACGTTAGTTTCTGAAACGTCGACGGGCGCCATCTTGATAATGGAATGTTTTGCGCCCTTGTATGCGTCGACTAGATCTTGTAAGACGTCCACATACCAATACGTGTTATTTTTGGTAAAGTAGCGCCACATGCGTCCTTTCAGAGTTCTTTTGAACCGTTCTACGATGCTTGCCTTCACGTCTAGATTATGAGTGGTGTAGTAATGCACGCCTTCTTGCTTGAGAAATTTCCGTACTAGACGTGCTGTGAGCTCTGTCCCCTTGTCCGTCTGTATACATAGAGGTTTACGGCCGCTTTGTTTGAATATGTCCCGAAAGGTGTCTCTCACGACGCTCCCAGTCTTGGATGGAAGTGTCCTCCTCCATGCCATCTTGATAAACACGTCGATGACGGTGAGCAAGTACACTGCAACATCGTTGTATTTGGCGAGACTTCGCATATCGATGAGATCTGCTTGCCAGAAATAGTCAATGTTTGACACCACATACTTGTTGCGTGGAAACTTTTTTAGCACTGGTTTGTGTAGGATATAAGCGTCCTGCACACGAAGCCATTCTCTTACTTTTCCGGGATCTTTCTTGGACGCTTTTATGAGCAACGCCGCCCCTGCAAACGCTTCAGGATGAGAAGGGTCGTAGTAGATGTTGGCTAAACGGTCTGAACGGCAGCCACCTGTTTTCATTCACCCTCTTCAGTTTATTCTTCTGAGGGCGTTGTGAAGGTGCAAGTGGTTGTGGTACGGGCGTCGGATCTCTAATGGGCACCAAACGTTTCGGATTTACAATAAATTCTTTTGGAACATTTATTTTTTTCATTGCCGTGAGAAACTCTCGCCACCACTACGGTTCACTGTGTCTTCTTGCTCTGACCAGATCATTGACTAAATCCACAATATTGGATCCACGGAGAGGCGTATTTTGAATACTCACTTCTCCGTTTGAGTCCCAAGAGATTCCGCCTCAGTAAATGATATGTTCTTGTAAAAGTTCAGCTTTTTTACCTGCCTGTGCTGGTACAGTATTAAGTACAGCTGGGATGGGAAGTACAGACACTTCAGGGGTGGCGGTGGTGGTGTTGATATTTTCAGACGGCGGAGGGTGTTGACTAAGGTGCAGATAGTGCTGTAGCACTTGTTGGTATAAAGTCCATTTAGACTTGTCAAGTTTTGAAGCGAGGATTTTTTCCATTTCCTTGTCCAACTCTGAGACCAATAGATTTGTTGCCGATGCAACTTGTTGGTGGTGTTGCTCGTAACGGTGTAATGTTTTATGGGACACTAATATCATCTTTTTCGTATGTTACATTATTTACATGTTGAATAAGGAACCGAGGACACCGATGATTAAAGGTGCTAAAAGTAAGGGCAAGAACGCTCCTCCTTTCTGAACGAGTAGTCGTCTCTACTTCTTCCAGCACTCTCCTCGTTTGACTAGCTTGCGCAAAACCTGCTTGTGAGCACGTAACTTTGTCTTCTGCGCATTTTTCAACGGTACCCGCCCTTTTAAAGTGTTGTAGTCACACTCGCAAACAGAGTCAACCAGTTTCTTGTCAGCCGTTTTCATCAAGGCGACACGTTGTTGAGGGTTCATGCGATACATCGCACGAAGCAGAGGGACCTGCTTCAACTCTTTGGAACTCATGGTTATGAAATGATCTGTAATCGGGAAGTGTCGGTATTTTTATAGCTTTTGCATGGTAGGTACACGCAGCAGCCGACATTTGTGCGGGTTCTATATATGAACCATTCTGGTGTACCTCGTTTGAAATCTAACAATATATAGCCGTGAGGCGTACTTGTAGCATCAGTGTAAGCCTCCTGTAAAACACAAGGATTTTCAGGACAGACTTGCCGTGCAAATTGTTGAATCTGCGCTTTATCCCGTGGATTTTTAAAAAACACGATATAATGTGCATTTAAGTAAATGTCTCTTTGGCCCTTGCCCTGATGGAATATATTTTGTGTAAGGTACATGACGCTAAATTTTGATGGTGGCATCCTTTAGAGAAAAGATCGACGACCACTTCGTTGTCTTCACGCATCAGGTCATCCAGGATAATCAGCTGTGGAGAGTCATTACAGACGTCATCCATATCAGGCAAACCCTTACAGAATATGACACGAGGACTTGTCCCGTCTTGTTCGAATCCCGGTTGCCATAAAGTATAATACCTTGTGATTTTATCAAATTTAACGTCACACATTGTGTCCAGGTGACGGATAAAGTCTGCTACAAAATGTGACTTTCCGCAGCCGGAAGGGCCGCTTATGATGGCTGAAAATGGATGTTTCAACTTGTCCATAATGTTTGAGACTGAGCTTATAAGCTATATGGGCTTGTATTTATAGGCTAGGAGGGAGGTGTAAACGGTAAAACACATACATAACAGTTTTTACAATATTTATCTAAATCGTTAAAAATGTATACATACAGTGTAAAGTACATTGTTAATATTTACCATATATATATTTTTTTTATCATAAACATAACTGTTTTTTTACACGCAGTGAAAAATATACAGTGAATATTTATAATATTTATTTACACACAGTGAAAAGTATTCTGTGAATATTTACAATATAGGGGGAATAGTGTCCTCGGTACTAAATATGCTATATACATAGAGACGGTTTTCAATTTAAAAGAAAATAAATATATATACAATCAGTTTATTATATATATTTGAATAGATTTAAAATATATATACAAACAGTTGACTAGAATTAAAATATATACAAACAACTAATTTACTAGAAAAACTCAGGCGGAGGATCGTACTGGCAAATAAAAAATATATAAAAAAGTAACCCAGGTGCATAAAAAATATATGCTTGTTTTCATGCAGAAAATATAGAGAAAAAATCTCAAATCTTTGAAAAATGGTATGTCCGTGGAACTGTTTAGAGTGAAAGAAAAAAAGATGATTATTCAGTCCATCTAAATAATCTTCTTTTAGTCGTGGCGAGTGCGTTTACAAGGACTCTGATACCCAAATGGCAACGTATTAAAATATTATGAACCCTTAAGTAGACTTTCCTCGCAACATCTGTAAGCTAATCTAAAAGTTAATCAATTCCTATGGCTATAAGTTTTCTGTTGTAATGTTTAACACTCCCAGGATATACATTTAGTTGATGGTGTATCTGCCCACTGAGTCAAGGGTGTCCTTTATTAAATATAGTTTATTAAGCTTTCATTCCTGCCTATAGATATGTAGGCTCTAAATAGACAATATAAGTTTTAATATTCAGGAAAAGGTAATCAAATAAAGCACGAGTTTTTTAATTCGTTATAGATACAATTACCGAGTCTAAAAGATATTCCGTTCTCCCTCCTTGCAATATGCTGGTGCACTTCCTCTAATTTTTGGTTACAGTATCTATATTTAATATTACTTTGAAATTTATGTGGGAATTTTTTTATAATAGATTTTACATTCTCCCTCCTTCCAAAATCTAGGTGCACTTCCTCTAATTTTTGTCTTACTAAAATTTTATTTAATAATTTATCCCTGCTGTGTGGCTGGCTACAGCGTTTGTTTCGTGTAGAGCCAGGCGGTCTAGGAATTTATGGGGAGGTTTTTCTAATAGATTTTCCGTTCTCCCTACTTGCAAAATGCGGGTGCACTTCCTCTAATTTTTTGTTACATTATTTATATTTAAAGTTGTATTTAACATTACTTAGAAATTTATGTGGGAAGTTTTCTTTCTAATAGATTTTCCATTCTCCCTCCTTGCAAAATGCATGTGCATTTCCTCTAATTTTTAGCTTCCTAAAATTGTGTTTAATAATTTCTCAGCTGTGTGTACGAAGAGAGATATGTGTGTGCGTGTGTGCATGTGTGTGTGTAAATATTCCATGGTCTGTCTAGCAAACGCGGGTACCACATGGACTTTTTTCTCACTCGCGCAAATGTCGGGTGCATTGAGGTGTTCGTTGCTCGCCCCACAAGGCCCTATGAAAATCCTGTTAGTTGCCATAAATCTTATAGCATCCGCTTAATTTGAATAGTTTAATATAGTACAAAGAATGTATCAGTCTGCTACTAAATTATACATGTGAGATAATTTCACTCTAAACCATTATTTGAAATAAGTCTCTTCTCTAGCCCCCTCCCCAGTAAACACGATATAATATTTAGTTACAAGAGAATGTCTAGCTATTATATTATGGTCAGATAAATAACTCGAGTGCTGAACAATAACGTGCATACTCCCTCCACGCAGATGAAGGTACATAGTTTTTTAAATCACGCGAGGGAGATTAACGTTGTTGTCTATTTCCATATCAGGGATATCCTGGGTTTCCCACCCTCCCTCCACGCAGATGAAGGTACATTCGACCTTCTTTAGTCCTATACTATTAGTGTAAATAAGCGAGGAGCCCTTTGCCACTCTTTAACTACTAATACGATTTCTCATGCAAATCGTCACTTATTCCACTCTTGCCTGCTTCGGTGCTAGTTGATTATTTTACTATGAGATACTAATATTTACAAAAACACGTATAATTTGTTTTAAATTAAATATATTAGAACCGAATGGGTAGTAAGCTTTTAAAAGGGCCAGTTGAGCGTTGTAATTTGAACACGTCCACTTTCAGCTAATGTTCGAGCTTGAGTGATAGTTAACGGTATTTCACAAGCAGGGCCTGTGTGTGTGTTTGTCACTATCTATACCTGGAAATACCGATGCCTGGTTCAATGCCCCCCCACCCCAGGATGAACAACCCCAGCTCTGAGGAGGGGGGAGGGGGAGGGGGAGAGAGAATTCCCGTGTTCATGACCGCCAGTCAGTGGAGGAAAGTGAAAGGGAGGGGTTGGTCATCAGACGGCAGCGTGCCCTTGGTGGTGGAGGGCTTGTGTCACAGCTCGTGGTCAGTGAGCAGGACACGGCTGGAGAGAATGGTTCTCAAATCACGGTGCGGAAGCTGCAGGTGGCTCTATGCTTCAACAAATAAACTACAGCGCCCTAATCTATGAATAAAAACTCCAAAACCTCAATCCTACCAATTAATTAACAATAATTAATTAACAATCATTAATAATCAAGAACAAACATGTCCGGGGTTGGTAGGCGAGGGGGCTGTAGGGGAGGGGGTGTGGAAAGTAGGTCAGGGGGAAGTGTTGCAACATAACACGCAATAACAGGGTGTTTTGACCCGTTGGCGGAAGCGGGGTTCCCAAACGCCACCGAAAAAAGTGTTTTGACCCGTTGGCGGAAGTGGAGTTCACAAACGCCACCCTAGCTACTTATAGCTCATTAAATATTTTTAAATTCCCCCTCTGGAAAGTTTTAGGTTAACTTGAAAAGTCCAAATGGCATTTCTAAATACCAAAATATGCTGAAAGGCATGTTAAAAAAACGCACACAAAAACTGAAATTTTCATTCAACTCAATTTAGTGAGAACTCTCTTCATAATATAGTATGGAAAACATGTATTTCCTCTCAGATTAGCCATGAGTTCTTCCTCTATTGGACTGCTGTAGTATTCCCTTTTTAAGTATTTATTGAGAAGCATAGTCTATACATAATCTTACTGAGCTATAATTATTTTCAATAATGACTAAACTATGAACCTAGTCCTTGGGTTCATTAAGTTTTTATATTATGTCCCTACTAGACCTTCTAGTTCTGCCTTTATTTATTTTAGAATTTCGGAAAGCCTCTTGGCAGGCCGTACTACAGGTACATCATCTTCTAGAAATATGATTTTATATTTAAAGGACTTTTTTACAATCCCAGAGAAATGGTCATGATGGTCAAATAAAATTTGAGACTTTACATCGCTAGAATATTGGCGATTTTTTTTCTTATCTATCATCTTACTAGGTTATTTAATTTTCTCGCCTTCTATTACTTAAGTAACCCGAGTTTTCTTGTTATTTTTCCCACCGTTACTATCAACATCATAAACTCAAAGAAGAGATCCAAATTTTGTACAAACGTTACTACATATATTATGAAAATAGTCCACATCAACAATAACAAACTTCAAATTTAGTAAGTGTGTCGTATATGAGCAATCCAACGATACAACACTTACTGGACTGACTGTGAAACCACTATACAACTTAATTTTACTAGCAGCCCCCTAATATTACTAACAACATTTATTTTTTAAACAACTTTAGAGAAAATTTTTGAATATTGCTTGCTGTGTCCAATTTAAAATTTACGGCATATTTATAGATCATTAAGAATTCATGCTAACAACTCTCTATTATTGTAGAAACACTATCCCACCGAACCTCTATTTCGTCACAACCGAATATTTCTAATGAATGTGATGTAATATCATCAAGTTTTTATTAAACTCATTATTGTTTTTCTTACGCCACAAAAAACAAATCTAAAATAATTGAGTTTTTTTTTTTGCAGAGGTTCCGTGGGCTGGGTATGCCCGTATTTTGGGTTCCACACTTCCTACAATAATTATGACTATTAATATTTTGTCATGTTTATTATAACCCTTTATATCTGTTTTACCGTCATATATCATTTCATGTACTTCAGGATAAACGTATTCATCTAGTTGTGTTTTAATATCCAGAGTATTGTTATTGAATTTACTCATTTCTGCTGCTTTACAAACTTGTGAATCTTTCTTGAGCGTTAATTCTGCAGTTTTTCTTATTGTAGCATTGGACGTTATATGGGAGACGCTACAAACAAAAACAAAAGAACAGACTTACTGCATTCGCCTGTCGACTGGGCCTGCG
>CABFVZ010004449.1:13210-49017 GCA_902151445.1 Timema monikensis | reverse complement strand
TGTTATGACAACAGTATTATCATGGGCATAACCTATGTTGTTATGACAACTGTATTTTCATGGGCATAACCTATGTTGTTATGACAACTGTATTTTCATGGGCATAACCCAATCTTCTACATATATTTATCTATTTATTCATTGTTGTTACTTATATTTGCATATATCTATTGTTATATTTTCTAATAAACATTCTTATACTCAATGCAACCTTTTAATTTACTAATTCTAGGTAAATGAGTTATATCTTTAAACATAAGATTCTCGACCTCCTCCCCATTGCTCATATTACCAACATGGCGGATGATAGTTAAAGAGGGTTCATGGAAGCACAATTGTTGTATAAGCCAGAGAGAAAGGCCTATTCACTTTTATGCAGTCCTATCAGCTCCTCTGCAATTTATCATTTGTTATTGTTTATATGTTTGTTTTGCTTTTGTGTAATGTGCGCCTGCCCTTATCTATTAGAGGATAAGGAGGGCGATACATTATAATGAGAAATAATAACTTTAAAATATCAGAATAAAAAACAAAATATTACGTTTCTAGTCACGTTTTGTACTAACTTATAAGATACATAACTAATTGCGTTTTGAAATGTTCTTCTGATCAGCAAATTAATATATATTTATCCCTAAGGAATTAGGGGAAATGTATTATTAAGGCGCTTCAACACCACGTTTATTGGCGAACTTAAATAAGGAAGGAATTCATTACATAAACTACATCTTAAGAGCCCTTCTTAACCCCGTGATAGAACGTTGCATGGTAATACGGCTCAAACCAGGCGTCTCATCGAAGTGCGGTGGTCAGGAGTCGTATTAGTTAGCAGTACATGCAAAGGGGGGAAGCGATTTAAGGGCAACGTTTTTGAAAATTTTAAAATAGGAATTATTTTGCCCAAAATAAATAAAATGTGGCTCCAATATTGCTTAATTTTTGTCAAATATCGATATCAAAAGTTGTTGAATATCTGTCAAGGGTGTCCTGAAATTTAGTGACAACCTTTTCTCTTAGTTAAAAAGGTTTGTCATCTAATGCCACTGAGCTCATGTCAGATATTCAACAACTGTTGATATCACCCTGTGAAGAACATTAACCTCTCATGTTTCTACCGGAGCATTTTTTTTGACACTGCTATAAAATATTTTAAAATTAAAAACATTTTAAAAGAATCTAATTTTGTAGTTATAGCGTGAAAAATGTAGACAACCGCACTACAATATGGTTCCTTGTTTAAGATAATTGTTTATCCAATAGCCCGTTAATCGATCACAAGATAAACTTTTAAGGTAACTCTTGTGAAACTAGCAAAGACAACAAGCAAGCTCTCCCCAGAATTGAAATCGATCGATTTAATTTCTAACTGAGCTAACCCGTAGTGTTTATAACTTGCTCGCGACGAAAACATAACAATCAATAACGCCACACACAATTAAATAGACTAAGTAGATGAAAGAACAGTTTTAATTGGTCTTAGACATATAGAATGTTCACAAAATCTTGTCACAAAAAGTATGTTGGCACTAAAGTAAGCTTTATGGCTAGTGATAAGTGCTGACGATCTATATTTTATAAATTAGTCCAGTGATGGGCAAACTCACACTATTTTGTAGCCAATTTAAAAAAATATATATTATCTCCTTGACGAGAAATTAAATCATATCGTTGAAATAATTATTGTTCGTACATAATAAGTCAAAGGATCCTTAAAGCACAAAATTACCAAAGCTTATTAAAAAATTATAATTCAAAATGTGTATTTAAAAAATTCGCTGATAACAAATAGAAGTAATAATTAATAACTAATAGGTTTATATACTGATGATATAGAAAATTATAAACAAAATATGGGGTCAATCCATTGTGACCTACGATTTGTAGTGGTTTGACTACTCTCCGTTTGCCCTTAAGGCAGACAGCCCACGTTGTATGTATAGTATTGCGTACTCCGTAGCTTAAAAGATAGGGCAATATTACCATCCATCAAAGAAAGACTGCTAACATTAAGATGGGCAGTTAGGGGACGATATTTAAGGCTAGTTTTTTTGCATATTTTTATTAGCAAAACATTTTTTTTTTGGTGAAATAAATAAAATATTTCTCAAGTAAAAGGATATCTTTTAATTTTCCTTACATGGTGATATCAACAATTTGTTGAATATCTGTCATGAGCATAGCAGCATTAGATGGCAAACTTTTTTAATAAAGAGAAAAAGTTGTAGCTCATTTCCAGAACACCATTGACAAATATTTAAGAACTGTTGATATCATCATGTGAAAAAAAAATATATTTTCTACTAAAGAAATATTTTATTTATTCTAGCCAAATAGTTCACAAACATTGACCTTAACTCGCGTCCCCTACATTTCGACTTTAAGGGTAACTGAAGGGTAGACACATATAAATATAAATATTTACTTTGGCACTTCTATAATATTTTATTTCAAGCTGAATTTTTTCAGTTTTCCATTGCCCAACTGTACTAGCCAATAACTCAAGATATTGTAGATTCCCTATAAACTATTGTTTAACTTGAGAGTTTTAAGCTCCTTCCCTAGCTGAGAATATTTCACACTTGTGTGGACGATTGTTTTACTCTAAGCATGTGGAAGAATTTGCTAAGCATTACCTGAAGTTATCTCCCAACAATAAAGCTTTTCTCCTAAATGTGAAATTTATTAACTATAACCTATGGTGCATCTAGTGCATGACTCGGAGCCATGATTTACACATCCCAGATTAGCAGTTTGACCTCTGTCAATGGAATGTTATGTAGAGGTTTTCTCTAGTCAAAGTCGTCACCTTTATATCTTATATGATCAGTATATTCTCTACATTAAAACCACTTCTTTCCGACAATGTATCCTCCCAAAATCTTTCGTTTTCAAGATGTATTTTGTCACTGATTTTTCTGAATATATAAGGTATGTAAATATAAGGTCAAATTATATCATGATATCATATAAATTCTTCATTATTCAACGTTAGCCATTATCCTGTCTATTATAATATGAGGAATAAAAACTTAACTCTTACAACGAGTATAATATGTTTAAAAACTAAAGAGAAACACTACGAGTTATTATTGATGTATGTCTGTATGTTATAAACTAGCAAGTAATCCCACACATCTGCTGTAGACTCTGCTTTAAAATGATGGATGTGTGACCCTGGGTGGATCTGGATATCTCAATGAGATAGAATTACTCGCTAAGTAGAAGATACTGTGTTCCTGTATCCACTCGTGTCAACATTATCCCTCCTTCTCTATGTTCTTGTCAGGATAACTTTGGGAGCTAGAGGTTTCGGAATCGGCACAGGGGTTTGTTTCGGAGTATTGAACTGGTTGTACTGTTCTGTATTTAGTTTATTGTCTGTGTTAAAACAAGGTACAATGGATGATTAGGTTAAATTGAAAGTAAAATAGGTATGGTTATCGAGACTCTGATAGTGTCTATGTCTGACTGCTTCTTGACATCTCACCCATTCTTCAGAGATCTTGGAACCGTCCTACGATGCCACGTCTAGCCCCAATCAGCAATCGTGAGAGCAATAAATTTCACCAACACAATTACCGAAACTCCAAGACAACTGTCAAGAGCCAACTGTCCATAGTTAGTCCATTATCAGCCGTTCATAATATTGGGTTTTACATCTTACTTCCATCCATGGACCAATCGGGACGAAGCTACTTAGTTTCCTGAAAAGCTAAGACTGTTGACTAGTAATTCTCACGTTGGGTTAGCGGAAATCAGCGTAAAGCGTGTGCTACGTGAATCCGTACCTTTTGAGCTTCTAAATAGTCAGGATAGAGTAATATTTCACCACTTTCAAGCTTCCAACTCACAAATAACATAATGATTAATACTAAACAAGTTTAAATTAATAAAACTAAGTTGAGGGAGTTACAAATGTATTTTTTTAGAAAATGTTTTTTAAATAACTACTAACGGCCTATTATGACTGCAAAATATTAATTTCAATGCATTTTTTAAACTTTGTGTTCATCCTATCATGCTCTTCTTTATAATAGATTAGTGCTGTCACAAAGTGATGTACTTAGAAATACTAAATACATCAACACCGAGGACAATGGAAGTAACAACATGGTACTCATTTAATCAGCATATTAAAAGGCGAAAGGGTATATTTACCTGGTTATTGTTGACTCCACAATGTGGCAATATGCTAATGACAATGAAATACTAATTAGAGGTTTGTAGATAATTACTTGATGTTCTAATTTTTTAATCCTGGAAAATATGCCAGATCGGTTTTATTCCTAATAGTGAACGGATGATTTCATGTAAATTGTAAAATACTTTTTTTTATTTAATATTTAAATGGATATAACAACTTTTCACAAGTGCTTCTGACTCAGTTACAATCAGATAAAACATTTTGGGAGCAAAGTATAAAATTAGAATAGAGTTTACAGTAAAATCTTCAAGAAATGCATTAAATCAATGCATGTTTTTATTGAAGTTGAATAGTGCCAGAGATTAGATGTGTTATTGAGCTAAAAGTTCACTAATTTTTAAAATTCAAATAGCTTGAAATGAAAAGAATAGCTGTGTGTTTTACCCACAGTAAATGTTATTGCATTATAGAGAAAACAAACAGTTGAGTTTACCACTATTCAATATTATCAATATATAAAATCAATAGCCTATCATTGTATATAACTAATTCACTTTAGCTGTGGACTTCACGTCTTTATTTATGGAACATTTATTGTGTATTTGGAAACCAACGAACTATATATAATCATGAATTTACACAACACTATCAAACCTCTATTTATATTATCAAAACTAATGGGTTTGGCACCTTTTTCTTTTACTAAAACCTCTTTGATTGATTCAAACCAACACCCTGCAACTGGTTTAGTCACATACTGGTGGGACATTATTCCTTCTGCCATCATGTTAATAATAAATTTAGTTTTCTTGGTTATTGACGTGCTTTCCGAATTTAGTAAAGTTGACAAATTACCTGAAATCAATTTTGTAATAATTGAACTTTTTGATAAATACTTGGGTAAATTCATATTTATATCGTCTCTTGTATTACATATTACAAGTAACAAAGTACTACTCACAACTATATTGAACAAAATTCAACTAGTGGACAAAGTGTTAAATTCTTCAAAAGTAAAAACTTATAAGAAATACAAAATTATAATACTAGTACAAGTTGTAATAGTGATATGTTTTCCACTCAAAAATTTGGTCTTTGAAATTCGTTTTTATAAAACTATAGTCGGTAAGTTTTTATTGGTATCCCATATAATGGCCCGAATGACAATTTATATCGTATTATTTCAGTATTTGGATTTGTTATGGATACTTCACCATAGCTTCAAGGTGCTTAATGCAAAGATTGTTTCAATTTTTGGCGAAGAATTCAAAGAGGACATACTGGATGGAGTTAAGGAATTGACAAAGATTTTTGTGGAAGACAGTCAGTCAGACAACCAGAGTGAAGAGAACATTCAAACTAATGTAGTCAAACTAAAACCAATTGAAAGGTCACGCCATGTCACTATCCACGTGTTGGGGGGGCCCATTCAGAAACCTCCTGGTCTCTCATTAGAATATATAAACACAAAACGTCAGGTTGAAATTCTTCGACAATTGCATTCTCTTTTGTTAGACGTTTCAGAAAGCGTCTCTAAGAATTTTGGACTTCAGATACTATGCCAAATTGCTTTATTATTTGTGGGTATTATTGACACCCTGCAGCATACAAGCATGCTTCTATTCATCCATACATCTCACCATCCCAATACGATTATGCTCGTGTTCTTTTCAGTGGTATCGTTAGTTGAGATGGTGACGCGGCTAATACTCCTGGCAGGATCTTGCAACACTTGCTCCAATGAAGCCAACATGACGGGAACATTAGTGCACAAACTTATGAATACTCACCACTCCCAAGCAAATGGTGAGGTTTTGATCCAGCTACAGATGTTTTCCCAGCAACTGTTGCAGAGAAGATTAGTATTCACAGCCTACCAAATGTTTACCTTAAATCTCAATCTGTTGAGCTCTATTGTCGGAGTGGTAACCACGTATCTGGTCATTTTACTTCAATTCGCAAGCAAACACAGGCCGCCTACAATGACAACATTACCTATGGATAGTTTTAATACCATTGTGTTGGGGTCAAACAATACAAACACATACTCCAACAACACAATCTAATGCAATGTTCTGCTTAATACAAGTCAGTAGTGTGTCTAAACTGAAATAACAAAATAACACACCACAAAAAAATTAGAAGAACAAAATCATACCTAGTATTATATTTACGAAAAACCATAGACAGAACATTTCCCACAACATAATGGATAAGGTAACTTGGTAACTAAGTAACCAAAGACGCAATTCTTTTAAAATCAAGAATAAATTATTTTCCAAAAGCAATGTACAGTATATACGATCAAATATTTACTAGAGAGCATAATATATTAATAGAAAGTATATAAATATACATACCAACTTTCTTTGCAACTGATAAAACTAGCACTATTTATTTTTCATATGTTTGTCAATAAAGGCAGTGGTGGGAAATTAATATGGTTTACTTTTATTTTAGCACTTGCGTGACCCAGTTTGAAGAATAGGACAGGTGTCTAAAACAAATTTTTTAATTAATCGCACAAGTAATTTGTTTCAAACAAATTAAATACAACTGTCAACGTGAATATTAATTCGTTCTCATTATTATACTATAATAGGACCTTATCATTTTATGACTATGTATCCATTTAACCATCACATTTTCACCAGGTATGTGAGTAAATTAGTTTAAATATATATTGAATAAGATTCCTAGATGTAAAATTAATGTAACTATTCTCTGAACTATTGTATATTTTTGGGGTGTTTTCTAGTTGCACTGATAATAAATGATAGGATGCACCGCACATACTTTCTCCCGCTTTTATTTTAAAATATACATTTACTTAAATCTTTTATTATATGTAGAAACACCTCACGAAAAATCATAAATGATATAATATACACTATCACTTAACTCTATGGCTTAGGAACTAGAAACACTGTAGGTCTAGCTTAAACAATACATTTGATATTTACATTACAATAAAAAACATTCGATAAAGTCCTAGTGCTTTTGATTCGAGTAGCTAAGTATTTATGTAATGCATTGTGTATTTAGTTTATAGAGAATTTTAAGTTCCCATATTAAATATTTTTAAGCCTTTTTTTTCACAAACGGTTTATGTATCATTAAATTCTAGTTCCCTCTTATAATTTATATACTTCTATGCACTTGAAAAATAATCCTGGATGTGTATTTATATAAACTGTGTAGTTATAAAGAGCAATATTATAGATATTTAATAAAAAAGTTCAGCATTAGTTGATTTATTCTGTTACTATGCCTAATCATGTTTGCCCGTTTTACTGAAACACATTTGCTGAAATGTCGGTGGTAGCTTTCTGTGAGGAGTGCAAATTTCCCTCACACATGAATCAACAACAGTCTGCGAGACTCTGTATTCACCCTCTCTCTCTATTTTTTCAGAGCAGATATACAATATTGCTGCTCCTACCTCTGAGCCGTGTTTACCGATAATCTCCTACCCCTTCTCATTCCTTGTCCAAACAATCCGGCCGCAAGTGAACATAGGATGCGGTGAGATCAAATACAGAGAGATCCAAACAGACTGGGAGATGACTGAGGTGTTTTACAACACCCAGTGCTGACAATCGGTCAAATGGCCCCGGAGGCCCTGTTCCTCACACACTCCTCACAACCAGTGCTTACACTCGGTCAAATGGCCCCAGAGGCCCTGTTCCTCACACACTCCTCACAACCAGTGCTTACACTCGGTCAAATGGCCCTGGAGGTCCTGTTCCTCACACACTCCTCACAACCAGTGCTTACACTCGGTCAAATGGCCCTGGAGGCCCTGTTCCTCACACACTCCTTACAACCAGTGCTTACACTCGGTCAAATGGCCCTGGAGGCCCTGTTCCTCACACACTCCTCACAACCAGTGCTTACACTCGGTCAAATGGCCCCGGAGGTCGGAGGCCCTGTTCCTCACACACTCCTCACAACCAGTGCTTACACTCGGTCAAATGGCCCCGGAGGCCCTGTTCCTCACACACTCCTCGACAATCCGTTCCGCCATATCTTTGTAGCGCACTTTACATGATATTTCCTTTTAAGGCTATGTTTTTATTTCTTTTTTTAGCACCGCATCTTAATACCTGATCAGGTTATATATACCTATGTACTAATGACACTAATGGGTAAGGAATAAGGAAGGCTTAATTTAGAGTAAATGCACCTACATTTGCGTGGAGGGGAAGGGAAAATCACTTAGGGAAAAAAACTCTCAGTGCACTCGACCGGAATTGATCTCCCCGTATTCAGAAGTCTAGTCCAAAAAGAAATTAGCGCGCTATAAGCAGCCATCAAAGCAGGTCTATGCATATTAATTTTGAATATTAATTAGATTAATTTACTTCTTATTATCTCAGTCATTAGTGCTCATGTTTCCTGGTCCTGGTTTGCATTCATGGTATGACCGATATTGAATTAGGGATAAAGACAATGTTTTAATAATTGTTCTAAGGCGAATCAATTTGTGATTGGTATTCTGAAATAATGAGTTGGCTTGGAGATTAAACGTTAAATATCCCTATTGTTATTGTTATTATTATTATTATTATTATTATTATTATTATTATTATTATTATTATTATTATTATTATTAGCACCGTGTCTTACTACCCGCTCGGGTTATACGCACTCACGCTAATGTGTATATGGTAGGGTGATTGTGAGATGAAATAAAGGACCTACAGTTTAACGTGGAATCCGAACCACGGTGGAGGCCTGGCATTCCCCACATTCCCAAGTTGTGATTAATACACAATAGCCCTAGTAAGAGTTAGTGAATCCACCGTGAAAATGGAAGAAGTAATTTCATAAAATGTAATCATTTAATGATTAATCCATTGGTGTTGTCGGGAATTGATCATTGACCAATGACTTGGGTAGGCATATACAATATTGACTTATCTAAGATGTCAGACCAATATTTATGTTTTATAAACCCTTTTACAAACAATATAATTTATTGTACAAACAGTTTCACACAAAATTGTGACTGAAGATAGCGTCGTGCTAGCAATATGGATGGTACGAGATCTACTCTGCACAAATTGTTTTATGAAATATATTGTACCTTGTGAAGAATTGAATACAACTCATATCATCTATTTATATCGTACAGCTTTTTTTATTGTTAGCAATAGATATATCTTACTCGAATAAGTACTAAGACATGATGTTAATTTAAAATTAATATCAATTTCGGATTAATATTTGTCATTAAAATGTTCAGTCATTGAGTTCCAGAGGAAAAGGATGTATTTGTAAGAGCTTTGAAAATAATGCTAAAGAAATAACCTTTCTAGTTTACAGAAGCCCAATATCAGTGAAACATTCAAACACTAAGCGCTATAGTCGATACGTGAGTGAAACAAGAGAACTGATCTCCAGTGTCCGCATGGTCTAAGGTGTTACTCTCGCAATATTCTTGACTTCCGATGACAGAAAGATCCAGGTTCGAATCCCGTTCGGCTGAGTTCACTGAGAGTGGTTTCCCTGAAGGGTTTTCCACGCAAATGTGGGTGCACTTCCTCTAAATTCAACCTTGTTCGTACCTATCTTACTAGCGTGACTAGTACATATGAGTACAGCCTGAACAGGTAGTAAAACCCGGTGATAAACCCCAAGAGAACTGGAATTGCTGCAATTTTCAAACACTCGAGAGTGTTTCAAGAGAAAATTAAATTTAAGTTTAAACTTGAAAATATTTGATGTATTGATTTTGTTCGTTACATTTAAATATCTGAAAGTTGTCCATCTCATGTATCTAATATACATGCAGAGGTTACAACAAGGCTACACATAGGCTCTCCATGCAGTGAGCTGTGTTTGAGCTGTGTTAGCAACTCACCCCATCTAACCAACTCTCACCCTCCCTGGTCAAACAGGGCCTCAGGGCATCATGGAGTGTCACCCCCTGATTGCACACACGCACACACGCGCGCCCACATCGGGCTTTAAACCGAGTCGCACCAATAATTAACAGACACGCTGGGGTCACTTTATGACCGAAAACACAACACCAGATAAATGACTTAGCCCGAAATAGTCATAGCCAATGTTTCGGTACCACTCGGTCGATGACGGAAATATTGCTCTTTTAGATCAGTACGCTCTAACACAAGAGTGGGATTCTCTGTCCATGTACTACGTAACACAGCCCATTCACACTACCTGCGTTTAAATAAAACTAAAATAAAGGTATAAGAAAGTTAGATTCTACATGAAATGTACCCGCATTTGTTCGAGGGGAATGTGAGAAACCCTCCCCAGTACAGGATTCAAACTCCTGGATTCCCGTTATTGGGGAACCATACTAGACGAGATTGACGCCTTACCCGTGAGTCCACTGATGAATAAACGTTTAAATCCACGTTGGTGACCACATGGTCTAAGGCGTCACTCTTGCAAAGCTCTGGACTGCCAATTACGGGGAGATCGGTGTTCGATCTTTGTCGGGTGAACTGAGGTTGTTTTCCCTAACTTATTCCCCCCTTCTTTCGCCCCACAAATGCGGTTACACTTTATTTAAATTCAACCTTCATCAACCCTAACTTACTAATGTAACCATACTAGCGTAACGAGTAGTAAGATGAATTCTCAAAAATAAATTCAATCCTATAAAATTGGACTATATTAAAACGCGGAATAAAAAGAACCACAAAACTAGTAATTCTAGAGAGAAAAAAAATCAAGCCCAATTTGACAGGATAATGTACATTAAACCATTTATGTCGAGGGGTTGGTTGCTCAGTTTTGACGTGGCGAAACAATAACGATTGTGTTATTGCTTTCCATCAATAGCACCCTTCAGCTATCAATCCAACTGGTACGTTCAACTCCTCTATTATACACTTTAATGTGAGTAATATATTTTCATTGCAGTTTACAACTGAACAAAATGTTCTACGCGTGGAATAGGTTCTGTTCAAACATGCTACCTTCATTAACAATCATATGTTATTAAAGGGTAATGTGATTAAAATACACTTACCAATGTTTTGTAAATTTAAAATTGGATTCAAACCCTATAATTGTTTGAACAGTTATTAATCTGGGATCCGCGATATTGGTGGTGTGCTCATTATAACTACTGTAGTATGTTTTATCGTCGTGTACAATCAAACCCTCTGGACAATCGTATTCAACTCCAAGCTCATATAGTCTGGTTCGTCGACGTACAGGTAGTGGTTTAAATCCCGGCCGTATGTTTTGTTACTTCAATATTATTGGTAGACACGTCAACTAAACGTCAATCACGTTTAGTCTGGTTTTACACTGATAATAAGAACGAGGATATAATCCTGGCCTTATGAGATCTAGATTTCATTTTACTAATTGATTTACCAATCTTCCAACGCGCAAATAATGGTACACTCCCTCAAATACCGTAATTGAATGTGGCCAGTTCAAACTGACAGTGTGGGAGTGGGGAGAGTTCTACTTGTTTTATAGACGAAGCGAATGTTCACCTGAAATGTATTTGCTCAGATATGAACCTTTTCCCGTTTACTCGAGACCAAATAGTTTTTGGAATAAAATAAAATACATATAATTGTTCTCTTGCCTCATTAAAATACTTTCAAGCCCATATTTTTCTTCACATTGTATCCTTAAATATTTTACAAGTAGGCCAGCATTAAAAAATATATACGAAAGAATTAAAAGTGGTGGTAAAAAAATTCCTTTAAAAAAGTCACAAAATGCGTCCGTTCGTGAAGCAATAAAATTCTCGTATCCTCCTCTCCCCCTCCCTAACCCCTCTTTCATTCCTCCGGACATTGCGGAGCTCGACCAAAGGCTATACAAAGGTTGGAAAAGGAAGAGGAATATTTGCAAGTTCTTTACACTCAGGTCGCCGAACAAAGACGCATAAATATGGTGGTGCATTATTAGTATAGTTCATTTTGGCTCTCTTTTTTACTTTCTAATATCAAGAGAAAGTATTGTAATCGTGTAAACTAATCACCTCAAAATTATGATAAAGGGCCCTACAACCCCCTCCCCACCCCCAACTTGTCGGGACAACCAGCAAACAAACCGATAAATTGTATAGTGTGTAGGCTTATTGCCCGACCAAAAATATTTTTTTCCCAAGTTGGTCGGTTGGTCGGTACAAACCACCCGACTTCCCCACCCCATCGACCGACAAGGTGTTGTGTCTGTAGGGTTATTGGACCAACCTACCGACCTGGCGTCAGTCGTTCACCGTTTTACAAGCGATTAGGTTGGTAGAGTCACAGTGCGTTCTTTTGTTCTATTTAAAATGATGTCACAAATCAAGACAGATGACGAAAGTGCAAAGGATATGCTTGTTGCCTTATTAGAGTGCTATAAAGGTAATCGATGTTTGTGAGACACATCATATTCAAAATAATCTAATCGTGACATAAGAAATGAAGCGTTTCGTACAATGCTACAAATATTTCATAAAACTAAACCAAACACAACAGTGGACATGCTGAAAAAGAAACTGAGCACAGCATACAGAAGAGAATTGGAAAAGGTAGGTAGTTTCGAAAACTTTACAATTTTGTTCATTCGTTTAACATTACTTCATATTAAATACAATTTTATGTGTAGTTTATTTTTACAGTTCACTAGAGAACAAAACTATTTAAGAGCTTTAATTCGATACTTCATTTTGCCCTAAGTCTATTCACTAATATTATTATTGTATATAATTGCAGGTCAAAGAATCAACAAAGACTGGTGCTGGTACGGAAGATATTTACACTCCCCGATTGTGGTATTTTAATCAAGTGACTTTTTTAGATGAAAATATTTTTTTGAATCGAAGTGGTACTGATACTTTGACCGACGAAGATGATAATGTAAGCAAAATTCAAACATTACTGAAAAATAATGTACCCTCATTCATGTATAATTGTCAACATATCTTCTTGAAAAGACACTTCCCCTTCATTAGTAAAAGATTTGGTAAATATATTTCGCACTTCACTCCCTTCTTCATTACGTTCTTTCATATTGGTTTGGCAGAGGGGTACCAACTAATATTTTTGACGCCAGTTCCCTCGTTGAAACATTATATTGTTAATCTCTTCACTGTCAACACAAGAATCAGTCGCGTACAGTGTATTTCTCTTAGATAAATAAATGTGCAAAGCACAACACGCTAGAACAACTGTGTCTACATTCTCCACATTTATTGAAAGAGTTTGGTGTAACACTTAAAATCTTGATGCTAAAATTCCAAATTTCGTGTTCCACACTTCTTCATGCTCGAGATAATAGGTTGTTAAATATACGTTTGTCATGTAATGGATATGGCTTCATAACGTGTTTGTTGAGTGCAAATACACTGTCCCCCACGGAAATATAAGGGGCACAGGTATCTGTGCCTGGCAATGAAGAACGGTTTGCTAAATTTAATTAATATTTTATCGATTTCCGATAGAATTTTGTATTTTGTAGAACAAACACATCAAAATTATTAATTTGTGTTAACAACTGCAAATAAAATAATGCTAAGAAAATGTTTATAGCTGTAAAAGAAAGACCCCCTCCCAGGTGGTTTTTGTATAGCACCATGCTCTACGGCCATAGCGTATATACAATGACTGGAATTTCTTTTATTTTGAAGACCTAGTGCTTCAGCTTTCCACTCTGCTTCCGATGACAGCATCTGAAAATTAAATTTATTTTTTCAATTTCAGGAAAGTGTTATATCCGCAAGAACACCAACTTTTCAACCACCTAAAGCTAAAAAGGAGCGCAATAGCTTGAAAAGAAAACGGTAACAGCTAATCGTTGCAGCTCATACTTTATTGTTAACCAAGGACGACTGTTGCACCCTCTCTGAGTCCTGATACCACCCGGCCATAAAAGGTATAAAAGGGAGAGGATGAACTTAACATACATGATAAATGGAAATTATAAAAAATATATAGATTCAACAAAATGAGCAGTTTATTCAATTAAATGACAATAGCGCAGATAACAAAAATTGGTCTCATTATATCATTATGAGTACAGTTGGAAATTATGCTCGAAGCCAACAACTTTATATCATTAAAGTTGCGCAAGTGTTTAAACAAAAGGAAACATGAAATCCATCATAATATTGATAGTCCAGTCTATAAGAGACAATAACAAAGCGAATATTTTTAAATGCGATACAAAATTATAAGGGCCTAATGGGCACCTTGATATGGTTCCAAAGGTTTCGTAATTCACAGAAAACGATATCATAAATATAAAGATTTAAATTTGACGACTATACAACAGAGTTTACACAACGTGAGGGTTTGACTACCAGACATAAGCCAAACTCCCACGGGACTATCAGATCTGACTTAGAATATGGAACAAACAGTTCCATCAATTAACAAAACTTTAGCTGTTCAAACAGAACTTACGTTACAAAAGATTAAAGTCATCCTAATTTAAATTACAGTAAAAAGTTACTTCACGTTACGTTAATTCAAACCATAATTTTAAATATGAAAAGTTACTTCGATAAAAAAATTACTCTACAATTCCAAACAATATAATATTAACAAGTCAAACTTCTAATCAGCACATAACTGAGGATATTTACGAGAATAAAAATATAAGCAAAAGTTACAGCGCCCGAGCGGCGACCTATCTAAGATAGAATATTTAGACATTGTTTGACGATCAAAATATTAATACGTTAGATTTTGAAACTGAATATTATATGCAAAAAATTTAAAGTTGATAAAGAAGTTAGAGTTCATAACTCCATTCGTCTAAGCAACGATTTTGATACATTTTACAAGTTTTCTCCAACCATTGTCCAGGTCCATGACAATGGTCTGTCTTCGATCGTTGATCGTAGGATAGTCGATTATGACATGCTTGCACAGCCATTATATAGGGCTTTCGTTGTTCTGGAAGGAGGGTGGGAGTACACCAAACACACGCATGATGACGTCAACGATGCCTTGAAACAGTCATGTAGATCATTGTTGATTCCGCTTGCTCCATCGGAATATCCGTGAATATCTCCAATCACCCGATGTTTTGAAGGAGGTTCCTCTAGTCTACGTCAGAGGTCGGATACATAATGGTCCTCTAGTTGATGATGATAGTTCATGGCTCATTTCTCGCTAGTACAGTCGGAGTGCCGGGACGCTTTGTTGACCCACTGGATCTCCCTTGACCCACTCGCCAATCTAGGATTCCAGGTGCCGGCCAACCTTGCAGGATTCTATTGTGAGCAGATTAATATTGTAAGTACATGAACAAATTAATACTTAGAATTGGATCGAGTAATGAAATATATTGTGCAGCATTGTTTTTATTATCTCTTCTTAGCCTACAAGAACTACAACAGAGAAACATACTATTGTAGGGATCCTAATTGAGTTGAATTTATTGGAGCGGGTAGTAAGCTTAGCTGTCAGTATGGGGCGGGGTCCAGCTGTAACATTATACCACGTAATGTTACACAACCACTGGGAAGTAATGGCCAAATCAATTGGCTTACAATTAAAATAATTAATTGACTGATCATCAAACCATTGCACAAAAGTTATTTGCAGACGCTGTTTCTAATGCCAAAATTAGAAAGTTGACTGAACAATGATCCATAACTTTATCTCCATACATTCCAGTGTATTCTCCATTCTCAACATACGATGCCGAATCATCACAGCAGCATACCATTCCAGGGCCTTCTATATCCACATTTCCATCTTCAACATATTTTCCCGTTATCATCACAATGACATGTCATTCCGGTGCCCTTTCCGTCCCTATTTACATCTTCAACATATTAAGCCGTATTATCAAAGCAGCATGCAATTCCAGAGTCTTCTTCAACCCTGTGTCCAATATACACTCATACAACCTCCTCTTAGCCATCATCATCTGTATTCATCCTATACTTCTTCAACCCTGTGTCCAATATACACTCATACAACCTCCTCTTAGCCATCATCATCTGATTCATCCTATACTTCAGAATAACACAGCCAGAATACGCCCATGCAAATACATTTACCGGATTTTACCACTTTTTTTATGTAAATCTGCATTAAAATATTTTTAATAATAAAAAAGCCGTGTTTAAATTGAAGAAATTTGTATGGTTATAAGAGTTTCTTATAATAAAAAATATAAACAAACTTTTAAAAAATAATGTTTTATCTATTTACCTTAATATATTGCTTCAGATAGTCATAGATAACCTTACAAGTTTGAGTTATTATTTTTGATAAAAGTCGTGGTGATATTGCTGCACTAAATTTTAAATCTTCATATTTTCTTCCTGTAGCTAAAAACTTTAATGTGACTATTTGTCTCTCTTCAGCACAGTGGCACCACGTCAGGTCAAGTAAGGCAAGCACTGCTTGTCTTTGATTGAAGATATGTAATTATTTTATTTAATGTTTGCAAAAAATATTCTCCTGCTAGTCATTTAAATGTAATTCAAGCATCAGTGGGTTTGAAAAAATATCCAATACATGGCAGTGACCGCAACATACATGCCAGACGTGCAATAGTTCATCTAATGATGGCTGAAAGTCGGTATTTGTCTGACTTTCATCCCATTGCTCTAGCTAGTGTAGTTCTTATTTGTGACGTCATAGATTTTGGAAAGGATAGAAGGGGAAGAGCTGCGGATGTCAGGTAAAAATGCAAGAAGCTGAGCTACGAAAGATGACGACTAGAACTGAAGTCACTTCCTCACTCTTCTTCCTTTCAAAACATATAAGGATGGTATGGAATGAAAGGGGAAATTAATAATGTCAAGGTAATGACCCATGCCTTCATATATTTAAGCCCGGTACACACTCCACAGCTTATTTTACAAAAAGTTGTACAATAAGTTGCAGCCTGAAGCTGGCGTCATATGAACACCAAAACTGGTACAAGAGCTGCTTTGCACAACTTATTGTATACAATCTCAGGAAATAGAACGCGTCCTATATCAGCCATTTTTCTTGTACAACTTTTGAGTTGTAAGCACGAAAACTTTGTCTGCTAGACAGTTTGTGACTGTAAGAAAAACAGTTAATACTTGAAAACAAACAAATAATTATAATTGAAGAAGGTTGAATCCTATCTATAAAGGTTCTCAACTGTTTTAAGAAAATATTAAAAAATTGAAAAATAAATAAAATTATTTTAATAATATTTAGGAATGATTAAGAAATTATTTACATTAAATACCAATATTTTCCAAAACATTCAATCATTATTTTTCCATAAAAAGTGCAATAACGCCATATTTTGTTTGTTTGTTTTTTCAAATATTGTATGCAATCACAAATGCCATGTGAACAGTCACTGGCTAATATTTGTATTCAATCCATGTATTGTACAATTTCTTGTGCAATCTTTGTTCAAGAAATTGTGCCATGTATACTGGGCTTTAGAGTTTTGTGGAGTTTATGTTAGAAGGTGCTTTTGTTTTGATGTGTGTTCAGTGAAAGCCAACAAATGAAAGTTAATAAGTATTTGTATATAATAAATATTAACACAATAATGTAAATCACAGAACAGAAGGATGCCCAAAGCCACAACTATCATTAAAACACCTCCAAATAGCTTCTTGAAGCAAACAAATTTTAAAAAAATCCAGGACCTCCCCTTTTAAATTTGGGAGCACCCCTTCCAAGCTTGCCTAAGAATATTTTGTCAAGAGACGCTACTGCTTCAGCACTTACAACTTCTCTCGTTCTAGTAGTTTGTTTTTCTATAATTGGTTGCACCATACTGAGTATTTCAAAAAAACTTTCAAGATTCATTCTTAAAAAAATTACGAAAATCATTTTAATCCAACTATTTTAATAAATTTGTATTGGTGAATTTTTTTTTCCTTCTAACAACCAGTTTTTTTTGCCTACATCTTCCTTTTTCTTTCAATATTTTTGTGAATTTATAATGATGTTAACGCGATTCCAATTTTTTTGGGTATTTGGACATAGATGGAGGCATTTAGTGCGTTCGTTCTGAGATCACGGTAGCTACTGGAAAATTTGACCGCTAGTCTGATAGTGTAGAGGCTCGCTTCCACTTTGTTGTACCGAGGGTCGGGCCGACAAGGGTGTGTGTTTGTATGGCCCTTAAATATTTAGCTTTAGGTGTGTCCGAGCTAAAAAAAAAAGTGGACTTTACAATGACGTCTGCCCCCGTGCTGGCCTGTCTGTTTCTGATCACAAATCTAAACGGTTTGATGGATTTTGTTCAAACTTTATATCTAGATGTTATAGGACAATACCTTGGGACAGTTGCATAATTTGACATTAGCTCTCAAATTAAGCATAGTTTACAGGTGATTTTTTTTTATTATTCCAAATGTTTAGAAAATGGCTCTAACGATTTTGATGTATTTATAGAGAATGTATTTAATTCCCAAATAACACTGTATTGACCTACTTGGTTTAGGAGTAAAAATTCATTAAAGAGTAGTTTATTTATTAGTGGTTTTTGAAAATTTGAAAAATGTTGATGGTTGACTTAACAATTTTGTTTAAAATGTGTATTTGGGGAGTGTTTGACATTATAAGTCAAACTATATACTTGTTTTTTGGGCAAAAATTATTTTAAGGGTAGTTTTGTGATTAATGTTTTTTATTTGAATATTTAAAAAAACTCGCTTTAAAGATTTAGTTCAAAATGGGTATTGGGAGACTATTTTACATAATCAATAATAAGATATGTTTATTTTTCTAAAATAAGTTAATTTAGGTATGGTTATCTTACGTCAAATTATAGAAAATATGAAATCTTTCAAAATTGGCCTTGAATATGAGTTAAATATTGGTATCCTGAAATAGTTTTTCAAGATCAATAAAATCTCGTTGCTTTTTAACCATTTTAAAATGATTTAAATCTAGTTTTTATTATATTTATTTAGCACCGCGTCTTACTACCCGTCCGGGTTATACGCTTTTAAGTACTAATTACGCTAATGGATTATAAATTGGGAAAGTTGAATAAGAGGAAGTGAACCCGCATTTGCGTGGAGGGAGTGTGGAAAACCATTTAGGAAAAACCACCCCCAGTTCACCCGACCGAGATTCGAACCTCGATCTCTCCGTCCTCAGTAGTCGAGCTCTACACGACAAGCGCGTTAGCCAACTACGCCACCGAGGCGGGTTTAAATCTAGTTATATAAACACTTCGGTATCTAAGAAAATTTGAAATTAGTTTAAAATATTTGAACAATTTAGTTTAAAATTTATATACATTGAGTTTTTATTTTGATTAATAACATAAAGTGTTCTTTTATGAGAAAAACTTTCACTAAAAACCTATTTTTGAAAATATTCAAACTATAATACCCAGCATTGGAGAGTTTATGCGATTGTTGGCTCGTAGTATTTATTTACTGATGTTGTTTATTCATGAACAACATCCAACTATTCCTCTGCAAGTTTGAAGAACTTTGTCTTAAAGTTCACCCCTTTAAATTCTGGACGTAGCTGTCATGTGCCCAACTCCTCAAGAAAATTTTAAGGAACTTAATCACCTTGCTTTTGTTAAGTGTACCTCCCTTGGGTGAAGACAGCGAAGAAAATGTTCATTAAATGCGAAGTAAATTTTGTATGTAACATATAATTATTACATTCGCTCTTTCATTGTTCATTTCTTATTTGTTTCTTCATCTCAGAAAGAATTAGCCTGTCTTTGACTTAACATTAAAGTCATTTCGTTTTAGTTACCATAGTTAGTTTATTAATAGTATCATAGTTGACCATTTGGATAAAATGTCAGGTACATAAAATCTAATTTGACATTGAGGAGGTCAATGTTCGGTTCTCATCCGAGTCAGCTGAGAGTTATTTTTCCTAAACTATCTTTCCCTCTTCCTCAATGAAAAGCGGCTACATTTCCTCTAAGTTCGATCCTCTTCATCCCAGCCCCATTGATGAAAAATGAGGAAATCCTGAACGGTTGTAATACCACAAGCACGGGTAAAAGCCATGTCAGACAGAGATAGCTTTAAATGAATATTTGTTCACTGAGTTGAGTACTACCACCCGTTCATTAATCGTTCATATGGGGAATAAATAATGTAAGGTAAACATATAAAGGTATTTTACCCAAATTCCCGTAGATAGATAGATAGATAGATAGATAGATAGAGAAGGAGAGATAGTTAGATAGATAAATAGATAGATAGGGAGTTGAAAACCATTTAAGAAAAACCAACCTGAGCCCATCCAACTGGTTCTCGAACCCCGATTTCCCCGTCATCAGCAATCCAGTCTAACAAGAGTGATACGTCAGACTATGCGACCACCGATGAGAATATTCCTTTAGTTGAACCCACAACGGTTGCTCAATCATTATTAATGATTATCAGTTGTGATACCAGTTACATTAAACTATTTAATTAAAAATAACAGACTAAAAATGGGGATTTTACGGTAGTGCACCAGCATTCATCTCGGTGAACAAGTACATTTACAGAATGAGTAGAATAAATCCTCAGTTTATTCAGTAATATTAAAAGTCCATCCATCCATTATAATTTGTAATAACATTTGGCAATCGCTTACCGGCACCTTCTGTTTGAAACTCGGCCTTTGAGAATACTATTGGTGTCATTCAAATTTGCTCCTAGAGTCCTTATTACTCTTTCGAAATGAATACCGCCTCTGTACGGCGGCCGGAGAGTATTAATAAAGGTATCGAAGGTGGTTTGGAAGTATCTGACCCCCATTTTCCCCTCTTTAGCAGGGTTATACTGACAAAGCGACTGGTAATGAGGTCCAGTTCTTGTTTACAGTGACGTCATGGACCATAACACGTGCTCACCAGGGACACTTCCAAGTGTTTATAGGCCTCCTTCTTTTCAGGGGTGTACACGATTATATATCGACACGTTTTGAACATTTCTCAACTCAAGTAAACAAAGGCCCGTACAGATAGGCACAAAGACTAGGGTGTAGGATTCGTATAATCTGGCTTACCATTGGCAGGGAAGTACGGATTCCAACTCCAGATAGAAGTACTAATGTGTTTTCTCCCTAAATGGTCATCCACTTTATATTAATGTGGCAGTTGATACACTTACTCTTTATTTCACCTTCTCCTCCTTAACTCATTAGTGTGACTACGTAAATTGTCCAGACCTGTATTAAGATGGGGCGAAAAAATGTTAACAAATACTCTTAAATAAATCACTAATTACAAATGTAAATAGTATTATTTATTCGGCAACGTCTTCCTGCCATACTAATACAACTAATCAGAAAACAGAAATAATGAAAAATCAGAGGGGGGGGGGGTGAGTAACTGGTATTACTATGGGTCTGAACACCACAGATATATAGAGCTCTGTCGGTGTCTCATACGAGCGAAGACAGCGTTTTGACTCTATGTTAGGCTAGCTGGTCTCCGACAGACAGCAATTTCTTATTTCACGTGAAGTCTGTTCGCTGTTGTTTTTCATAACAAGAGGATTCAAGATCTATGTCCATGGTTCTGCCAAGTTATCGTGATACGTTTTGTTCACCACCTCAAGTTTCAGATTTTCTCATAAAAATCGCATGTTAAATAGCGTCCACCCCCAATTTCAGCTCTCTAGGTCCTAGAGTATCGCTGAGCCCAATATTAATTATACTTTAGCACACTACCCTCGAGTTCTGTAGTCGATACTCGAGTGTGAGCAAAACTAACTGGAACCACCGCTTTTGATTTATTTTAACTAATTTGATTATCTTCTTAGCACTAACGTCTTCAGGATGGATTAAATTGAAATATAAACACTAAGTTGAAGATGTAGGGCAAGTAAGAAAAGATAAGTGCTTCTGCGCTTTTTATATAAACACTTTTTCGGTCAAAATAAATTAAATATTTCTTCAGTACAACAAGATATATTAATTTTCTTCACATGTTGATATCAACAATTGTAGAATATCTGTCAAGGGTGTCCTGTAAATAAATTACAACTTCTTCTCTTCATTTAAAAGTTTGTCATCTGATGCCGTCATGCTCATGACATATTTAACAACTGGTATCACCATGTGAAGAAAATTAAACTCTATGTTTGTACTGGAGCCATATTTTATTTATCTGTGGCCAAAAAAATTTTTGCTATAAAAACTGCAAAAAACCTTGCCTTTTCTCGCGTCCCCTACATCCCCATCTTCAAACTTCAGATATTTCATTGGCATACGTTTAATTTAAATCACTTGAAACATTCAGAATAAAGTCAGAGGGATTTTTTATTATTATAAAATTGTCCATCTAATAGGTCTACCTTTAAAATGTGTACAAAATCTTCATATGTGACAGCATAAGCACGTGGTCACCCCTGACTATCTAAGGTGCTTCTTCTATGATGACAGTAATGGTAACTTCAACCTCAGCAGAGCTCTCTCAGACCCGCCAAACAAACACAATGTCAGGAGAAAGCTTGAACATTATTTACTGCGTCGACATTGAACACCATAAGGATGAATACAATAATGGCTCCAGTTGGAAAGAGACGCTCGATCCATGGGAATTCTCATCCTTGTATTATTAAATTACTTTTTCTTCGGTTATAAAAACAATTTATTGCGACTTTATATGTATCATTTCGTGAACAAAGTTAGAACGGGTAGGCAACACAATGCCAACGTGAAGTTAATATTTGGATTTATAAAACGAACGATATATATAGGCAAAAGCTTACATAAATTGCAGCGTTTGCTGCACAATCCCCTAGTTTAACTACGTATTTTTAAATAAACAGCACAAGGTTTTTGCAAACAAAGGTAGCCTAATAAAAGCCTACATTCTTGCTCTTGCTCTCTCTCTCTCTCTCTCTATATATATATATATATATATATATATAATGTTTACTGATATAAACATTTTAAAACAACTTAGAAAAGTAGAAATTTATAATATACATATATATTTAAATTCCTTCCAGGTAGTAAAACGCGGTGATAATTTTTTTTTTTTAATACTGCGTCTTACTACCGTTCGGGTTATACCGTACGTCTATGCACTAATTACACTAATGTGCTAATTATTAGGGAGGTTGAATTTAGAGGAAGTGAACTCGTATTTGCGTTGAGGGAGAATGGAAAACAATTTCCAGAAAATCTCGGTACACCCGATCTGTTTCTAACCCTGATCTCCCCGTCTTCGTCAGTATAATTTAGTGCAAAAGTAGCGCCTTAGATCATGCGGCCACCAAACGGGCTCTTACTTTTATGGGGTTAACATACAGGCGTACAATATAAGGTCCAACCCATTTAAAGAGTGTTATTGCACTTTACGTTTATGTTATTATATGTTTAAAAATATTTTTCAGAATATTCTTCAAATAGGCCTTAACTAATATGGTAAACTAATACTTTCCTGCCAGCTAACGGCTTCTACAAATGTATGTAAGCTATCAGCAAGTTCATTGAAAGTCCAACCTAAAGCACATTTCACCAGAAAAATAACACCCCATGGTTCGACCTCTAACAGACACGCGGACCTTTATTGACGTCTAGTCAGTCACCCGAACCCTCCTTTTGCGTGCCAGTGATACCATCGTCATGTCGAAACTATCAGCTCTTTATTCTTTAGGGAAAAAAAAACTCCGCTTTTTTTTTCATTTTTCTATTGATGCACACTTTATTCATTTGTCTAATGATACGTTGCGATCCATCATCCATTCATGTATGATGTGAGCTGAGGGTTGGAGAAGGTAGGGGTTGGATTCCCCGACATCTGACGAGCTAATGGAGTGCAAGGAGGAATCAAAAATATACATCGTGTGACAGGAAAACGAATCGCAGGAAACCTCCCGCGACGCAAGCAAGTACCTTTTTGATGTTTGGAATAATTTGACGTGACTACCGAGAGTATCTGTTAATATTATAAAATAATTTATTTTTTCTTTCACCACGTAAAAGGATATACGCATACATTAATTACGGTAATGAACTATGAACGAGTAAGATATATTTATAGGAAATTTACCCGTTTTTTTGTGGAGGGAGAGTAGGAAAACATTTAGGATCAATCAAACTTAGTATTGCTGACAGGGCTTATAGCCTTGATCTTGTCTACCACAAGAGTGACGCCTTTAACAATACTATCACCGATGCTGCTTTTTAATAATAATAATCTATAGCTAAATCTAGGTTGGTATGACTGATTGATACTCATTGGTGAAATGTGGATCTCCCTCTTCACAGTGACGAGTTAATGCCCAGGGGTTTGCTGTTGTGTCTGTCTGGAGCTAGGCTAGTCTTAGTTTGTAAGTCGTGTGCTGGTATAATCAGCCAGTTTATAAAGTGTACGTTAAATAGCTCAAATACACTAAATGTAAGAGAATCTATTTATACATAACACACATTTACAAAGAATAGAAAAGTATCTAAAAATACGTAAGATTTTAACGGCCCTAGAGTTTCGACAGCACGAGTTGAATGGAACCGGGCCTATTGATAACTCGAGTTACGCGAATTAACAGGGAAAACTGAAATCTCTTACATGTTTTATAAAACGGAAATAATAATTATTCTTAAGTTCAAACATAATTTCTTAAATATAAACACATGTATGTGGATTATTATGATTTTTTAAAAAACTGTCTATTTT
Organism: Timema monikensis; assembly: GCA_902151445.1. NCBI lineage: Eukaryota > Metazoa > Arthropoda > Insecta > Phasmatodea > Timematidae > Timema > Timema monikensis. The sequence goes on along the minus strand of CABFVZ010004449.1, from coordinate 24,323 downwards.
TACTTGTAATCTACCTCAAACTATACCAAACCAAGAGCTATCGAGATTCCCCAGTATTTGTGTTTGAGATATTGGGGAGTCTTTTCTACTATTTCTTAACGGTCAAATCTTAAATAAGTGTAGCTAAAACTTTCATTCATTGTGTGTTTCAGCTTAGTTATTGGAAACTTTTAAAAATTGGGTTCACTAAAAGAATATTGAGCAGAGGTTTTTTATATTGATAATTTTTAAATTTTAAGCCCGAAGGGATATTCTGGCTGCTTTATTTTTCTTGTAATATATTGCAAGGACAAACAATGGAAGTGGGGGCTTACATTTGTATACGTACCACGGGGTGGGGACAGGTGGGGGGGGGGGGCCCTCGTTATGTCCAAACAAATACTTTACGTTCAAATAAACAATTTGGTTACCAACAATTNGGGGGGGGGGGGCACTCGTTATGTCCAAACAAATACTTTACGTTCAAATAAACAATTTGGTTACCAACAATTTATCCCATTTTTAGATGAAAAATATACAAAATTATACGCTTGATTCAAAGAAACAACTTATTTATTGACAGTTGTTTAGCTGTTTTGTTTGATTTTGTAAAAAAAAATGTTTAAAAGTATTTTATCTAACAGTTGTTTGTATATTTTATTTAAAAATGTACCACATCAACAGTTTCTAAAACATTGGATAGTAACATCTATGTTTAACATTGGATATGTATTATATTATTATTATTATTAGCACCACGTCTTACTACCCATTCGGGTTATACGCACTTACGCTAATGTGTAATGGTAGAGTGATTGTGAAATGAAATGGAGGACCTACAGTTTAACGTGGAATCCGAACCACGGTGGAGGCCTGGCATTCCCCACATTCACAAGATGTCTTGTCAGAGGTGAAGGAAGGGTTTGGTAATCAGATAAATCTGTGCCGGGACCGAGGATTGAACCCCGGCCGCCAGCATAGAAGTCCGACAACTTACCCCTAGACCGCCAGGTCACCTAATATATGTATTATAAAACGAGTCCCGCGCAAAGAACGGGTTATATAACTAGCTATGGATAAAAATTTGGAGTTGAATTATTATTTGTTTAATTGTTTGATCAGAAATTAATCCTTCCAACTTTTTCTAACATTCCAAACTCCAGCTCCTTGAAAGGTGATTAATTTTTCGAAGTTTTTTTATCCGATACTTGGATTAAGTTATTACACACTCCTGTGTTGAACCAACAAATAAAAAATAAAAATTCGGTATTTTATTTAATCATAATTTGAGTGAAAAACTGAGATATTTTTTATCTTACACTTTTTATGAAAAAAGTTTTACAAAAAAAAACTGCATCCGTCTATTCCTCTTTGCGAAGTGTTTTGAGCTGTTGTTTGGATCCAAACTATTTTTCTTCTCGTTCGCTCTTGTGTGTTAAGTTTTTTTATTTATATTCTTGTGACGGTGATTTGGGAGGATGTTCCGGTCGCTTGTCACTCCTGAGTTCCGGTCCATAGTGACACTCCTCAGATACAGGGAGCAGCACCAGCGACGGAAGTCACGAGATGGAGAAATCATGTCAAGTTGTGCCTTTTGTCCTTCAACACTTTGGAAGAGTTGCACTAATAACACACCAGATAGCACCATGATCTCAATACCAACATTAAACATGGCTGGATGAGTGTTTGTGATGGTTTTGTTTGGAAACAAAAGGTGGAATCAGATATTGATAACAACATTGCGTAACATTCAATCAGAGAGCGAAAACCACATTACGTAATCATCACAATACACACTCTCTCCACGTCGGGGTCAAAGTTCAAAAGTCAAAGGTCAAACTGGAACGATACGCCGGGTTAGGTACTTACGTCCAAAGAGAAACATTCATCCAAAGAGAAAATTGTGATTGTGATGTGGTTGGACCAACAAATAAAGATTGAGTTATTATTTTTTAACCAGAGAGAGATATTTAAATTAGAGATTTACAGCCATGCAGCAAATAATGTTTTCCATGGTTACTAAGCAAAGAATGAAAAACTGAAAATTCTCCGTGAAAATAGAATTTTCGTGGAAAGATTTTATTTTCCCGACATCCTTGACTTCTATCCGCTAAAATGAGTGGTCGTTTGCCAAAATCTGTTCAGTCATTTCCTTGTAATTTCTATTACTGGAAATGAGCCTATCAAATTATATATAAGAGAAGATTCATAGCAATAGTAACATCTCAAAAACTAGATTATTTTATGCGGACTTTGTTTTCGAATATTGGTCAAAATATGTGTGCTAATTCAATTCTGTAACCCAAAGTTTATTCTAAAATGAAGTTTGAGCTAAAAATTAACGTAAATGATTGTCCCACTCTCATGTTGCTTAACACTTGTCATTTATAAATAATTGATAGAAACAGATTTACATAATCCTCCCGTATGGCCTAAACAATCCAAAAATTAACAGATGTCCACACGTGTTTCGTTACAGATACATACAAAAACTGGATCTCTCCCATTTATAATAAGGACTATTATTCTAGCAATCGTATACTGGTTCTGACCTTTATGGTAAACTGGACTAAGCCAGTCTATGTTCTTTTTATAAACGGGATATGACCGACATTTCCAACGCGTCAGTGATTCACTGTTGAGTTTTGTTGCACTCATTAGCATACTACTAGTGGCTGCCAGAGAGATCCACACACGCGAACCTCACGTGGCGTGGGTGGTAGTGTAGCACCTGTGGAACTTCTCATACGTGAAGCACTTCTGAGCAGCGCTGATGTAATAAAGATAGTGAGGTGTGTGTGATTCATAGAGAGGAAGTCGTGCTCTTATCCAAGCATGTTTGGTCCAATAATGTTCCACAGGCAAAGACATGTTAAAAGACTAACAACGAACAAGGTTTCTATTTTTACAACTTTATTTTTTTAGATATCACGTCTTAAGGCTGTTAGAATAGTCTAACAGAAGTTCATAAGCGCCAGAAACCAAGTGGGTTTTTGACTTACCTAGGTGGAGTTATCCATCAGTATGAGAACAAAAAGGGAAGAAGGAAAATACAAATGTCAATACGATTTGTATTGTTACACTTCTATTAAAACACATAATTTGATAAACAAATATCCATTCTAAGCTCGTACACTGGTTACAATTTTTTTCCCGGCCCTTAAGCTTTTAGTGGCCAACAAAAAAAATGTGGATTTTTGGACTTTTCAGAGGGGAACATTTCTACTTTTAAGCTATGTATACAAGCCTATACGTGTATAAAGTCATAGAAAATAGTTTTGTGCTCATTCTAATAAACACCAAGCTCGTGTACTGTTAAAGTTTTAGTCAATATTAGCATATATATACACAGCATCTGATTGGCAACATCTCCACTATCCAGACTTCCCTTAACTTGCATCCCCTACACTCCCATCATGGACAAGGAGCGTGCAGAACTGTGCCCAGTTTCGTTCGCTACTGCGCACGACGTCATCAAGGAAACTTCACGCGCTTAATGTAGTTCATACATAGGCGGGTCCCAGGATTTTGTTGTTAATCGAGTTTAAAGCTACAACACAAATAATGTTTTGTTTTGTAATGTCCTGACTATATACAATACATTAGCTTCAATCTTTTAGGCCATTATTCAACTTTTGGATATTTTAAAATATATATTCTATTCTTATTCATTCAATTAACTATTACAGCCTCAGCTGCTGTCAAACAAATTCAATATGGACACGGTCCATCGCCTTGGCACAGTTGGTAGCATGTCTGTCTGCTGAGATAACGGTGCCGGGTTCGATTCCTGGCATGGCACAAAAGTTTATCATTGGTGTATCACTGGTTACCCTATTCGCTGTGATATTCTAATGGCCGGGGACTGGCCGTTGTATCTGTTCTATATTTAAGTTAGTCTATAGTTCATATGTTAATATAATCAGTCAGTTCAGAAAGTGCACGTTAAATACCTTAAAAAAAATAAAAAATAAGGACACATAAATTAAAATATATTAAACATACAGTGAATATGAAACTATTTGAAATTTAATTTAATAATTAACATAAATAAAGTGGATTACCGTACACAATTTATTTTACATTTATCAATCTCGTTTTAAGACATATAAACCCAAGTATTTACATGTATATTAATTAAAGTATTATACATAATTACATATAAATAGTGCAGTTAACATTACATTATTTACATAACTAACTACCCACTTCAGTGACCAAATGGTCTGTCACTCTCGTGTTAGACTGACCACCCATACCACATTAGAGTAATTATCATAAATGCGTATGAACAGAACAGCTGGTAAGGCGCGGTGATAAAAAATTAATTATATCACGCACCTTGCTACATTCTTTAAATTTTCATCTTCCATGTATTTTGCCTTTATGTTTAGTTCTTTGCTTTATATGTATGTTCTTGTTTGGACAAAACACTTTCTAAACAAGATATAAGAACCTAGTGATTTTAATTCCTTTCCATCCTTGCAAGAATATCATCGGTGAGAGTTGGGAAAATCTATTTATGTTTTTGTTATCAAGCTTAAAATTCTTCTGTGCGAAATAATAAACAATCTTCTGAAAGAAAGTCACTCCGCTTCCACCTTTAGACGATAACACATGCATTCATTATTCAGGAACCCTATTTCAGGCCAATATTCACTATTATCTCTTATAGGCAGAAGTCTATCGAGTAGAATTTTATTATTTGTAACTTTCTAGTCATATTTAATTATTCTCGTAGTAATATTTCTTCTAAACTACAAACTTACCTTGAGGTTTTTATTTGAGAACCTTATATAATACTTACTAAACATGTTTTCCCAAGCCGTATTAAGGCTCTTATTCATAAAATAGGATAATACTAACAGAATAAACAATTATAGGCCCTACGTGATTAAAATAATGTACTCGTAATAGCATGAAATGCATATATATATATCACTTGTGAACTGCCTATTTTCACAATCAAGGAAAAGTAACGGCAAAAAGGCAAAATGTGGTCTGCTTAGGTAGGGATGAGAAAGATAGAATTTAGAGGAAATCTACCAGTAACTGCTTGTAGGGACAGTGGGAAACCATTTAAGAAAAACTACCTCCATTTGAACCCTGAATTCCCCGTCTTCAATAGCCCAGAACGCGAAAGTGACTCCTTATACCATTTTACCAGTGAAGTGGGTGACACCCTTGTTCACGTACCCAACGATTAATGTTGTTAAACATTCGGTAAACATTCTCAAGATTTGAGTTGATAACCAGCCCCATGGTACAGTGATCTATGACCCTGGCTCCCAAACTAGGGGCCCCGGGATCGATCCCCGGCTGTTACCATAGGTATTTCTCCCGTAAGGGAAATAAATCCGATGGTCACCAAAGTTTGGTTAATAAGGTGTAAGTTAGGTTTAAGATCACTTCTGGCTTCATACCTCCATAATCATCACATCATCTAATTACGTGTCTTCAGCCTCCACTGGTGTACCGTGAGCAACGTTCTGTGAGACCAGAGTTGCTAAATGTCTACACACGCAGGTGGCTGAATTGGGTACTATTTGAATAGACACTAAATAAACACCTTTTTTTTATTCGTATGTACAGCACCTTCTTTATAAAATACTTAATCTAAGTGATAAAAATGAGGATGGTAGTCTTATAGGAAGTGCACCTATATTCCCATGTGGAGGGGGTGAGAAAACTACAGTAATAGAACGTTTGTGGAAAACCAACTTCAGTGCATCCAACTGAGATTCGAATCTCGACCTTCCAGTCATGGACTACCTGGTATGGTGGTACTGACCACTTAAAGACCATGAAGGTGAAAGTATATAGTCTACCAATATACTTCAATGACATGTCTCATAGTTTGGTGGCAAGTGATGGGATTATATTGTTTAAAAAAATACACAAGCACCATGCACGATATTACAACCAAATTTTCAAAACCTACCCAACAAAAAAAAAAACTTACATTATTGCCATCTGATACAGGAACATAAATATTTTATTTTTATCCCTCCGAATGACGTAGACCAACCAAATAACGTGAGCTCATTTGACTTACAAATTTTGAACTCTCATATGTCACGATGACAATAATTAAAATTAAAAATCTGTATCTATGATTCCCAAGTACATGTTACATCAGAAATAAAACACATGTGAGAGTCAGGTGTGGGTTCAAAGCCCTCGATTATGTGGAACACACACACATATGAATATATATAAAAAAAAAAGAAAGAAGGAAACAACTTAAAACATGGGACAAAGGGACGAGTGATTATTTTCCATGCATTGAACGAGACGCACGGCACACGCAAATGCTAATAGTAGTGCAACTGTGACGCCGCCATTACCATATTATGGAAATGTCTGTCGGCTGCAGTTGCGTGGAATAAGGGCAGGGGGAAGGGGGGAAGGGGGGAAGGGGAGATGGCTACAGATGCACACAATATGTCGGGTGGCGTGGTTACCTACAATTTTATTTCACTGTCGGCAACTTCATGGTAGAGGATTACAAAATGTAAACACTTATTATAGTTTCGATTTGTTGCCCTTTTATATTGAAAAATGATTTAAAAAAAAAAAGGAATACTACCATTCCTAGAAATATTCGTATAAAACACGATAGTTTACAAGACCACAGCTGAAACAGGTTTCACAGAGTAACTAGTGCGAAATACTGTAGAACCAGGTTCGAAACCCTATATACTCCAGACATAGTGTCATTTATTTTGCATTTAAACAATCCCTACTTTAGAGTGAGAGGGCAATGGACGCTAAATAAGGTCAATGTTTTTATAGTTTTTACACCAAAAATGGTTTTGGTCAGAAGGAACCAAAGACTACGCCAATATAAAACTAGTTTAATTATCTTCACACGCTGATATCAGCTGTTATTGAATATCTGTTAAGAGTGTTCTGGAGGTTAATGATAACTTTTTCCGTTTTTAAAAAAAGTTATTGGTTTAATTCCGATATACTCATGCCAGATATTCAACAACTGCTGATATAATTGTGTGAAGATAATTAAACTATTGGTTTCTACCGCAGAAATATTTGATTTATTTTGGTAAACAATTTTTAGCTATAAAAAATGCAAAAAAATACCTTTTTTAACGTCCACTACACTCCAACCTTAATAAAAGGTTTACTATTCCGGTTTATCAACATATCTACATTAATCAAATAAGGATGAGTAAGGTGCAATTTAGAGGAAACGTATTCATTTTTCCGTAGAGGGAGAGCTGGAAACCAAATAGAAAAAAAATACACCATTATATCAGGCTGGGATTCGAACATTGTCACCGGCAAACCAGATGTTAGGACTAACTATTTTTGCTGTGGACCTATCCTTGCCAGTTTTTCTTTAGTTACATAGTTTAAATGGTAGATTATCAATATTAGTTTTGATCACAGACTATTCATATTTGTAATTATTCATAAGTGCCTAAATTGTCTAACTATTTTAACAGTGTACTTTTAATTTTTCTTAATTTTTTGTGCACTTTTAAAAGTGTATTAAAATTTAAGTTTGGTTATTATTTATCATTTGGCTAACTTGTATAAGGAACATTAGGCTATTCTAAGTCTATATTTTGTATTTCAAGGAACAACCAAAATTATCATTTATGTAAATGATCACCAGTAAAACTTTTAAAATTGATTTATAATACATTTAAATAACTACATTTATGCTGATACTTCCTTACTACATGGCATTAGGAACGCTCAAGTTCATTGCCACACTTAAAAAAGTACGTTACTTAGCCCTTTCTTGAGCTAGTTCTATCCAGTCCACCTCATCACACACCATCTATTTCAGGTCAATTCTAAAGTTATCCTCCCATCTTCTTCCAGATCTTCCCAAAGGTCTCTTCCCACTGGGTTACTCCTTCTTACTAATATTTTATAAAATGTCAATATACTGTTTATCCAAAAGAGTTTTGTCGAGATTGACAAAGGGGAAGGGAGATTTAGCAGAGGAGCTGGATACTTGGATTAGAAATTAAGTTAAACAAAAAATGTGAATTTAAATAGACAGATTTCTTCAAAATTTCTTTAAATGTATAAATAATTAAGTAAGTACAAATGGTTTTTAAAAAATCAGCAAGTGTTGGTTGCAAGCTTTTAAAATAATAGATTTGTATCACTATATGTTATCAATAAATTTGATTTTAAATAAAGTGACTGCACAACTTCCTTCTAGGTTAACATCTTAAATAACTTTTAAAATATTTAATTTAAAGAAATAATTGCTTATTCTTAAAATTACGAGTAGTAGGTATAATTTAATGGACTCAAATATAAAACAGTTGTTTTAAGTTCAGAATAAAGTAGCTTACATTTCAAAACTCTTTCAAACATTTTAAGATGTAGTAATAAATTATTAAATTTCCATCAGTACTCTTAAACAATTAAAATACTTTACAAAGAATTTTTAAACATTTAATTCATCTGTTTGCGTATAACTTGAACCAGTTGTAAGACGCGGTGCTAAAAAAAATATATATCTGCTAATTTTTATATTTATTTTTTAAAATACTAATTAATTGGCAAGGTGCTTACACTTAAGACAATGAATAATATATGGTTGCTCATTTGCATCAGTTGAAGGAAATGTTATTATTAAAAATATAAAAGGGAACATCTTGTTGAAGGTAAATTTAACCATACACGAGAGCACAGTTGATTATGATTCTGTCGCTAACCACCCCTCAAGAGGATAATATATACGGGGTTTGTTTCAGTTCAAATAAAAGATGTGTTTGTACTTACTTCGAAAATTAAAATATGTATAAAAAACGGAGACGAGCCTATTTAAATTTTGAGTATACAAAGGGAATATATAAACAAATTTTAATAAGAATTATTTTTTAAAGATAAAAATTACAGTTGTACAACATTCACAAAAAGTAATGTATGAACGTACAGTACGAATAAATAAAACCACATTATTTGCAAATTTTAACTATTACTTAATAGTTTCGCTCTAGCTAACTGGCTATATACGCTTAGCAGGCAATTAGTGCTAACAAAGACTTAAATGCAAATTGAATGGATAATTATTAGAATATTATTTGTGGGACTTGCTGTAAATACTTATATTAATTTAAAGAAAGTAGGTATATTGAAAGTAAGTCGACATCGGTGAGTCTTGGGGGTAAAGTGCTCACCTAAGGACCCGATGCTCGTGGGTTCAAACCCAGCTGGGGGATTTTCACTGAGTGATAGAAATCCATAGCATAACTTACTTCGGGGGGAAGTAAATTTGTCAATCCCATGTCAAATTGTAGCATGTAAGAGGTCCCTGGAATGCATGTGAATATACCTTTTCCGGCAAAATTTGCCCTTTTGCGCTCGATCGTAGAAATCCATGAGGTAGGTAGGCTAATAATCCACTCCACCCGAAATTAGACTCTCACAGAAACTGCAACAAGGAATAGCTGGAGTAACAACGCTTTGTTGCGTCCCTACGATACACATCGAGAGTTAAAGGCATTAATAAAAAACAATGAATAATATTGTAACCCACTTAGGTGGCGTAGTAAGTTACGTGCTAGTTTTGTGTTGAGCTAGACTGCCGAGAACGGGGAAATCGAGGTTCGAATATCAATTGGGTGAACTAGGGTGGTTTTTAAAAAATGGTTTTCCACTCTTCCTCCACGCAAATGTGGGTTCACTTCTTCTATATTCAACCTTCCCTATTCCTAGCCCATTAGCTTTATTAGTACTTAGGCGTATAACCCGAACGGGTAGTAAGGCGCGGAGATAAAATATATATATATATAAAGCAGAAAATCACTTTGTGTGTGTGTGTTCAAAAGAAAATGAGCCCCTTCTAGATGGGCTAGAAAACTGAAATTTTGTAGAATGGTAGAGAGATAGCTTCATTTACCCATACAATGCCTCAAAATGGGAAATATCAAAATAGGGCACCGGAAATGTATGGGTCTTAAGGGGTCTAGTAAGAAAATGCCTCTTTGAGACGGTATATAATTGAAATTTGACAGGCAGGTAGAAGTAATACACTAAATAATCAAACCTGTTTTAAAATTTGAGCTTTTGAAGTTGGAGGGGGTAAAATAGAGAAGGGGGTTCAGAACTTTCAAAATAAATAGAGTAAACAACTTTCAAAGATGTTATAACATTTTAACTCGGCACGATAGGCTTGGCCTTATATTAGTCCAGTTAATCAGTGCTCGAAATGGGTTCTACCTGGAAAGTTTTGGAGAAGTTCTGATTTTTGGTTCATTTATATTTTTCGGTGTGCTAATTAAGAATTTCCACTTTGCCACCCCGAAAATTTTCGGTAAATATTAAAAAAAATGCAAAAAACAATGAAAAAACTTGACTATTTTTGGTTGTTTTCTTATAACATGAAAACTATGCACTTTTCGAGAAGAATCGCTATATACAAAAATAAACTAGAAAAAATTTCCTACAATTTAACTCTGCGTGTTTTATTTTGTCAGACGAATAGTTAAGGCGCAAACGCGCGTTGAAACTATTTGAATAAGTGACAACACTCAGTGTTCATCATTCAAGCGCAACCTGCTTCTTTCTCGTGATGAAGCTCTATTTTGATGATATTCTTATTAAGAACTAGTAATATGTTAATATCTTACAGTTTTCATTGTTATACTTAGCACCTTGGTGTTTATAGGTATAGGCCTATAACGTATACTCGTGTTGATACGTGTGGTTTTTATTAACATAGGTACTGTTACAGTGACAAACTAAAAACAGTCGTGATAAAAAAATGTCTAGGAATACAATATGCCAGGGAAATATGTAGGGATAATAATAATACCAATAATATCAAAATCGTCTGGGCCGCTTTGATGCTGAAGGTCCAGGCTGGCCGATGTCCTTGTCCTCTTCCTTCAGAGCCTTTCGTTCATCTAGAAAATAAGTAAAGTAAAGAAGTAAAAAATTGTTATGTTAGTTCAACATGAGTGTATCAAGGTATGACTAAGGTGTAAAACCATCGAAAGTGGGTTATTAAAGAATGCATAGCTGTGTTCGTAAATGTATTAATCAAAATAACTTCTGATGGATCCGCTTCAAGTTCTTGGCCCGGGTCTTGAATTCCTTGGACGTCAGGATCGTCCACATCTTCATCCTCGTCCATATCAGCTTT
>CABFVZ010004449.1:0-11533 GCA_902151445.1 Timema monikensis | reverse complement strand
GAGAAAGAGAGAGAGATCGCGCGACAGAGAGACGGATACGAGGCGAGGGAAACATATACAAACTATTTCAGCGCGCACTTACGCCTAAACTATTTGTCTGAAAAAAAAAATCTACAGAGCTAAATAGTGGGAAATTTTTTCTAGTTTAATTTTTTATATGGTACATTTTCTGTAAGAGTGCATATTTTTCGCGCTATAAACAAAAAACAAAAAATTGTCAAGTTTTTTTGTTGTTTTTTGCATTTTTTCCATGTTTCCCGAAAATTTTTGAGGTGGCAAAGTGTAAATTCATAATCAGCACCCCGAAAAACATAAAGGAACCAAAAATCAGGACTTCTCCAAAACTTTCTAGGTAAAAATACCAAATTACTGGACTATATAGCCAAAGAAATATAAAAATAAGAAAATACACTTGTAATTTGGTGGTTTTGTGGTGTTTAGATATAGGAAATACTATTAAGGAAGGTAAATAATGAAAATTTGAAACGAAAATGAATATTCAAACCGGTCTTAAAATGTGAAATTTTAATGTTGGAGTTGAAGTTGGTGAAATGTGGGTAAGTGCGCTGGGGCGTGGGGCTAAAAACTTTCAAAACTAGCAGAAAAAACAACTTAAAAGGATGGCATGGAATTAAAACACATCAGGAAGTTTAAGGGTACTCTAAATAATAATAAAAAATGTTATTTCAAATTTTAAAATGGGAGTCTGTCTGTATTATCTTATTTATATTAATAAAATTAAGAGTTTCTGAACGTTACGCAATATTTACCTCACACAGAGGTCTGGAATTTAATAAATAGTAGCCTCTGGGCACGAAAATCTCCCCTTCGAAGAGAAAATTTTCATTTTCGATCATATTTACCCTTTTTGATGTTTTAATCTATTTTACATGTTATAATTTTTTTAAACACCCTTTCTTCTACCTTTTTTAAAATCCGATTAGTTTTTTTATTTTTTACTGTTTACTATCCACGCCCTTTTTAGAACTTTACAACTTTTTACCCATCTTACCCTTGAATATTTCTTCGGGGCTTGGCAGGGTAGTTAATTTATTATTATTAGCACCGCGTCTTACTACCCGTTCGGGTTATACGCACTTACGCTAATGTGTAATGGTAGGATGATTGTGAGATGAAATGGAGGACCTACAGTTTAACGTGGAATCCGAACCACGGTGGAGGCCTGGCATTCCCCACGTTCACAAGTTGTTATTAAATCACGTCTTGTCAGAGGTGAAGGAAAGGTTTGACAATCAGATAAATCTGTGCCGAGACCGAGGATTGAACCCCGGACCCCAGCACAGAAGTCCGACACCTTACCCCTAGACCACCAGGTCACCAGTAATTAATGTAAAAAGGTTTAAAAAGTAAACGCGGAAGGGCCAAAAATTGTAAAAAACGTAAGTGTAAGTCTAATTAAAAAGGGAAATTATGTCTAAAAAGGACCAAAATGTCAAAAGTTCAGAAAGGAAGCAATAAAGCAAAACTGGTAAAACGGGCAAAAAGGGTGAAAATTATAAAACGTTAATAGTATATATATAAAAAGGTTATAAATGTTCAATAGAGTACAAGAAATAAAAATAGTAAAAATTAAAAAGTGGCAAAATGGCCAAAAAGTAAAACTAGCTAAAAATAGAAAAAATTGTTATCTGGGTAAAATGTACTAAAAGGTTAAAAATGGTTAAAAAATAGTAAAAAGGGTAAAAAAAACTATTAGAAAAGATTGAGTGTTAAAAAGGTCAAGAAAGTTAGAAAGTATAAAAAAAAATTAGTAAGAAGGTTGAACGGTGAAGAAAGAGGTAAACGGTGTAAATGCGGTAAGAAAAGCAAAAATAATTATAATTGTATATAATTACAACCCTTTAATAACTAATTATTTACGCTTTGAAATTTTCTTTGTTTTTAATCAGCACCACAAGCAGGTACTGTGTATAGAGAAGTTATAACTCAATCTTCAAAATAAAAGTAATTTTTTAAAACATGTTTAGATTATATCTATATTTTGACATTGTGTATTTGTCAGCCTACTTTCGCCTTTTGTGATCACAATTCAAACTATTAAAGTATTAATATTTAAAAACAATTTAAGATCTGGTTAGTATTATCTCTGGTCTATATTTTTATATAATAAAAATAATAAAGCTACTTTATAGACTCCCCGTGCGATGAACGAATACACCATCGAGTATTTGTTATAAACCCATATAAATTTAAAATTGTATTTATTTAGTTAACAAATTGAGCTTTTAATTATTCCGGGACATAAGCCTACGTCTTGTTTATGAATGTGAAATTATCTTGGTGTAGACTTTAAACAGTCATCTATCCTTGCTTGCTACCATCGTAAAACTATCATTAATTTAAAGTTGTACAAACACAGGAAGAGTAGTAGGATAGTCGATACTAGGACCACTACTTGCATGTTGTATACGGTCTAGCGCAATTAACAAAGTGGATCGGGGGAAAGGGGTCGTTCCAATGCCAAGAGTAGCAGGTCGTTGTCTACCTGGGCTGACGATTGTCCCGTCCCTAGGACGCCGACCCACTCAGCTACCATCACTGTGACCCTGCAACTGTTGTACTTCTGGTACAGTTAGGCCATTAGAAAACCAATTATCGCAAGTGAGGACATATATTGATCAAGTTTCGATGTAGGAGATAAATACTACCCGCTCATTAAAAAAACGTGCCTTTCAAATTTGTACCCGTTAAAATGTTTTGCAATTCTGACAGATGTGTGCTTGTACAGTCCTGTTTTATATGAAGAACCTTATTTAACATATAAAAGCTATTTAAGCTACTTTCACCTGTTCATACGTCAAGTCATGTGATCTGCAACTGCAACTTTTAATAGATAACCTATTATCAATATCTATAAAATAAAAATTATAGCGTTAACTTTGTTGACCACCAAAAATTATTTTTACTTTTTTCTAAACGTTCATACCTATGGTAACTAAATGGTATACATAGTCCAATTTTCATAGTAAGAACCTTATCTGAAAGGAAGAAAAGTTACTAGACCTACTTTCATGAATTAAGGTCATGTTAGCTTCACCTGTCAGTTTTTATACATAAAATAACACTAATAATATAGTAAAATGCTATAGGTACGTGGCAGTAGACATAAACTCAGTTGGCCTAGAGTCACTTTGCATAAAATCAATTGTACTTAAAACCAGTTGTTCTAAAGTAATTTGGGCTAAAGGTCATTTGGCCTAAAAGTAGTTTACCATAAAGGTATTTGGCCTAAAATACATTTTGCCTAAAGTTATTTGGCATACACCTTAGACCAAATGGATTCAGGACTATTGACGGCCCTCCAAATGTTATCACTGTTGACCACCAAATAAGTTTGTATTTGCTAAAAGCTTCTTAGTATCATAATAATACTATACGTCATAAATATACTGTCTGTGCCTTGGGTCATTTTACCTGTTCAGTCGATCCACAGCCCATTACTTTTGTAGTAAATATAATGTTAGAATTTAAAGGAAATATTTACTGAGTTTACTAGAAGTGTGAGTGTAAAAATAATTAAAGAAAAATATGCCTTCAGAACAACCAAGTGGTATTCTATCCTCACCCTCCCTATCACTAGCATTCCAGTCTAATGCACGAGTTACACCTTATACCTAGTGAATACATGCATTATAAATAAATACATTCTGTAAAGATTGGTATAAGTATATAAAATCAAACCATGTAACAGATGTTTCGATCAATTGTGGTTGTCTGTCTATACCTGAAACCTTTCACGAACGATACAGCCCAGAAACATCTTGGGCCAATGAAAACGAAAGTTGGTAGCTATATTTCAGTATTATTATGATTTTCTGATCAGCCAAGTGTGCTAATGCTATGCATTCACTATTGGAATAGATACTAAATTGATACTTTAACTAATTTATAAAACTAAGAGTTTTTTACGGTTATATTAAAAATATATCGTAGTATTTAAAATTAAATAATCTTGTAAATCTGAAATAATTAGGTTTTTTAAATTATGAAACCTAATACATAAAAGAAAAGAAAGATATTAACTGGAAAGCCATTTAATAATGAAAATCTACCGATACTATTTTTATTTAATAATACAAATTAATAATCAAAATATTTGCCAAATATATTAAATACACAGAAAAAGTCACAATTAACTCAATTAAACTAAATTAATCTAATTTTTAAATCAAGTGTCGGTAGTTTTTTCCTCCATGAGTCTCTATCACCACAGCTCAGTGTGTCCTCCAATTGCGGAAAGATTATTATTATTATTATTATTATTAGCACCGCGTCTTACTAACCGTTCGGGTTATACGCACTTACGCTAATGTGTAATGGTAGGGTGATTGTGAGATGAAATGAAGGACCTACAATTTAACGTGGAATCCGAACCACGGCGGAGGCCTGGCATTCCCCACATTCACAAGATGTCTTGTCATAGGTGAAGGAAGGGTTTGGTAATCAGATAAATCTGTGCCGGGACCGAGGATTGAACCCCGGCCGCCAGCATAGAAGTCTAACACTTTACCCCTAGACCACCAGGTCACCTCTTTGCGGAAAGAGAATACGGCTGTGAGATATGTATGGGGTATCAGTGAATATATTGAATAAGCAGTTGCGTACCACCAGTGGAGTGATCCTCCAGCTTGGTCGTTGGGCGTGTGATGAGCTAACAGCGTAAAAAGGAATCCTAACAAGAAACACACAAAGGTTTTCCATGCCTGTTCCTGAGGTAGACTATTCCAAATATAAAATAGTCACCCGTTCTTATCTTTGGGTGGGGACGGCTTTGGTGGAGTCATATGATATTAAAGCTAGAAAATATATTAGAATTGTATACTGTCTCTCTTATGCACGCTCACCTCTCTTCTTTAATGTATGGTGAAAGGGGAACAAGGAGTTAATATTCAGTGAAATATAATAACTCTAAAAATAAGGATAGCCTTTAATGATTATAATTATTGACCATCACGGATTCCAGATATTATACTCTTAATAGTATAAATGAAAATTCCCAATAACAACAGTTCACATAAAAGAATTAAGATAAAGAAAACACAAACTTTAATATCATAAGTGAAAATACCCAACAACAATTCATTACAATGATGACTTAACGAACTCCGATAAAACCAACAAATGCAATAATGTTCCTTACCCTTAACATTAAAATAATACACCAAGGAAATGTATTGTAAGTAAGACGTTCCCTTTCCCACCGCAGTAGCATTACAGGTGCTCTACAAGTAACTATATTATAATAGGAGAGATACTCAAAACATAAACCTTTNCTCTGTCACTAGAGTAGTGATCACGCAGAGTACGAAAATCTGCATTCCATCCACAAAAATGGAAGATTAGAAGAGGAACCGAACCGATGACCAACTCAAAAACTCCAAAAAACCTCTTCTTACACATACTCTCTAAAAAAAAGCCCCACACATTGTATCAAACCACCAAAATGTGGAAAAACGTTAATGTTTTTTTAAAAACCTAGTTCTCACATAAAAAGAAACAATAACTATTAAACATATAAAAACCAAAGAGAAATTAATTTAGATAACTAATGATGAAAACAAAGGAAAATTAATGCGTGAATTAATATTGTTACATAAAATAGTTCTGAAGTTATCAACGTCAGTGTCACCATCTGTCGATCTTGCAAAACACTCAACCCAGATCCCCCTCCTTTTCCTTCTGCGTAATGGACGACATCGCACAGCACATCTATATGCTGTCCGATCTCGGAACCAAATCACAACAAATCAGTATGGTCCACGTAGTCCAGCTGGAAGTTGAAAGTTTGGCCCGTGTTCACCGCACAATTAAAACATAAATGCATTCCTCTATTATATTTTTTTTAAAAAGGGTGCACAGCACAATTGGAACGTGGATAGAATGCTATGAGGTAGACTGGATATTGCTATCCCAAGCTGGGGATAGATGACGTACTTTAGCAAGTGAGGCAATACATTTTTGAGTTCTGAATGTCATAGAGTAAGCTAAGTAAGTGTCGATAATAATAGATTATTTCAAATTCCAATCCACATACATTTTTGTAGGGCGAAACAAAATTTACTACCACGTGAGACTAAGAATACGTAATATCACGAAAAATATCCATTACATTTAATTCTAAAGTTTACTAGGATTCAAAATGCTTTATTAAAATGATTTGCTGATCGCTACCTTGGAGGCTAAAAATAAAATCCTTGATTAACTATAGTATAAAGGTAAAGGTATAACCAAACGATGCTGACAAAGAAGCCATCAAGTTAATCTGTAGATTCTGATTATCCTTATGGCCACCATCGATTCCTACGGACGATATACCGCAAAAGGATGTAAAATGCCAATCATCCTAGTGACTCCAGCTGTCACCCCTAGTCATCCTGCCCCTCTACTTCTCACTACAACTAGTATTTCCCCCAATTGTCAGCCATCGTCATCTTACCCTTATACTGCCCACCCCACCCTTCTCCCAACGATTAGACCTCACCACAGCTGTTACCCTAATTGTCAACCTTTGTCATTCTTCTCTTCTCAATTCTCCTGTCGGGACTTGTCATCAAGCTGGTGGCCTTCAATGAGATATTGTCTAACTTGACGTCATCCCAAACGTCGTGACCATTGTCATCCTTCTTCACTCCTGTCGGGACCTGTTGACAAGATACTCCCTCGCCAGCGTTCACCTTAGCTCTCTCATATTATACAGCTTGTTACGAAGTTCTTTTCCTATATCTAGAGTCTTTCTATAAAGAAAGATTTTGAATCACCTTCTGAAACCTCAAAAGGTATTGTTATGTCGGGGCTAAGGTCCACTAGGAAAACCATGTTCTTAAAATTCATAACTACTGATGAAACCAAGCCCGATTTGTTGAGTAAGTTGTAAGTTTGTTGAGTAAGTTCAAAATGTTTTGAATACTTTCTGCTAGGATTAGAATTCAAATAGATGTAGATGAAACCTCTTCACCCCATCACATTTATGTAAAGTTTAAATAGAGCATCGGAGAGTAATGTCGGTTGTCCGATATTACGTAGGACTAAACCACCAGGTCCTTAATATCGATCACCCTCCATTAAATTAGTATTTCTTAAGATTATGTCTTACAAATAGGTATACATCATTCTCTTTGGAGCGATAGAACTTTCAATTTATTCAGTTAGGGATTCAAGGAATCTATCAAACTGTAAGCCTTAGCAAGATGATTTTCCTCCAATATTACAGGTAAATGTGATAGTTGTTTATAATATATGCATCAGGAACAATGGAGTCAGTCTGAAAGGTTTTTTTACTTCAATAAAATATTTATTATATTCAGATACTTGACGTTAGTCCATTCTTCCGCCAGAATGAAGGGTAAATACGATTATTGTTTATAATAAATTAATCGGTATGGTTGTTCATATTCAAAAGTTTAGATTACATCCTTAATGGGTAAGGATTTGTCGTTAAACGGTTAAGTGAGAGCAGTCCTTCTAAAGCCCCATTTGAAATGAGCGTACTTAAAACTATACTTTAAAGCTATAAATGTGTATAGGTTTATTGAGGATCAAAGGACCGTGATTGAAGCTGACATGTTTATAAAGATTGCTAAGTATTAAGCTTGGGCAGTAGACATTGCAGCTATTATGACAACAATCTTGAGGTTATAGCCTCACCGATGTTCAAAGAGCGTTTTACAACGTGATCCTAGAAGCCGTCCTGTATATGACGATTTAAAACGCCAGATTGGTGTGGACAGTAACCTATCCCGGCTGACAAAGTATCTTAATACAGGGAGAAGGGCTGAGATGCAGAATTCGAATCTTATCCGTATAGTGGGTTGGGAGAGTGTATAAGATGGTAATTCACCATTCTGGGTTCTGGGTGTTGTTTAGTTGGGGGGTTAGGTATAAATGGGTAGTGGAAGTTGGTCGGAAGAGGGTGGGGTTGGAGAATGAATTTGTTTGTTTTATTTAATCGGCTGTGAGCTGTAGGTTAAGGTGTATTAGGTTGTTGGAGCTTACCAGCAGTTGCCTGGAATGGGATTAGATAATATCTAATATCGTGGATGATGAGGAAGAGGAGGAGTTTGTGGGGCATGAGTTAGTTAACGTTGTGGGTGTTGAGACGTTGTGTGAGGCATTGATGAGTAGATCAAAAGACGGAGAATCTCATTGCCATGTGTAGTGAATCAGGTTCTGGTGTTGAGCTAGTTTGCAATATGGTAGTTTCAATCTTGACTTCCGCAATTTTAATTTTGTAATTTCTTAGGAATTCAATGTACTGTACTAAATATTTTGAAATTTATGAAGAATGCTAGTACCAACTGTTATTTGGGGATTCACCCTTTGGGATTTCTCTGAAATACCTTAGTCTTAACGACAACATGAGTGGTGGAAGATGTTGAAATTATTGACCCAAAATTAACTAAGGATTCCCAACTGTTGTATCTCGATTTTACCTTTTGTGTAAAAAAAAAATCCAAGTTTGTCTTGAAATGTCATCAATGAATGATAATTTAGACTAGTGGTTTCCCTATAGAGATAGATAAAGTGTTCATCCGTCGGTAAATGATGACAATTCCTGACAGGTCAAGTTACGAGAATTTACAGCAGGATAAAGTCTGGTTGAATAGAATAGAAGATTTGCAGGATTACAAGGGGTTACAGTTATTTGGGAGGGACAAGATGAAACCCGCTATGTGTGACACATAAGATTTTCTATGTTTCCTAGTATCACCTTGTCGCTTAGTTGGAAAGATTCCTATACATTGGCTCTTATGGACCAATGTTGGTGCACTTAAGGTCTTCTATGTATCCTACTTTGCCTATTTTATAAATACTAATCATATATAATTTAAATTAGGAAGAAATAATTTAATAAACCACAATGGCATTAAAATCATTGAAAACAACATCTAAAAGACATCAACATACAGCATAACCTATCTCCTTGAAATTATATATTATATTTGCCCACTCTAATGATAATGAAGACCACAACTCTACGGGTTTGTTTTGCATAACCAATATAGTTCTCACTTAAAATAAATCAAAAACATTACAGAGCTATATCCAGATTTATCCTTACTTAATTTGGACATAATTACCGACGTATTGATGTGGAATAATAACTTCAGACAAATCAAAATACTGATATCAGGGGAAGATAAGACTTTATTTGTTAATGAATTGGCCCTGCGAGCTTATGAAGGTTGCAAACGTAAAGCCAGCAGAGTCATGTTTTTATCGAGAGAATATTCATACCATCTTTTGAAGAGTGACCCGCCTCGGTGGCGTAGTTGGCTAACACGCTTGTCGTGTTGAGCTCGACTGCTGAGGACGGGGAGATGGAGGTTCGAATCTCGGTCGGGTGAACTGGGGGTGGTTTTTACTAAATGGTTTTCCACTCTCCCTCCACGAAAATGCGGGTTCACTTCCTCTAAATTCAACCTTCCCAATTCCCAATCCATTAGCGTAATTAGTACTATAACCCGAACGGGTAGTAAGACGTGGTGCTAAATATTAATATTATTAATATTTTGAAGTGGTGGTACTTATGTTTTTTTATAATAGTATCCATGTTCTAACCCAGCTCTGTCATGAGGTAACCGCTTGTTTAAACTAGAACTCAATGGGTAAATATTACGTTCAGTCGCAACTGAGCCAAGAAGATCCAAGCTCCACGTGAATGTGACTTGGTTGGCTGTTCTCCGGCCACCCCCACGTACACGATTACAGTAATCCTGTCGCTCTATCTCAGCTGTGTGCTGCTGTACCGAACACTGGACCGGTCACGTAATAGCGACTGGCCAGTGGCGTGCTGTGATGCACGCAGAATGCATTAGGCTCGGGGGCTCGCGGGGTCGAGAGAGAGAGGCGGGGAGGGTACACTTCCAATTAAACTGTTGAATGCAATCCCCCTTCCCTTCTCTACCTCTTGCCACTATACAATACAACACACGGCGTACCATGTACGGAGGAGGGGGGAATTGACGAAGTGTATCTTCCCTCTCTTTATGCATTCTTGCTAATGACAACATTAACTCCGAATATGAGTGATTTTATCTACAACTAATATAGTTATCGTTAGAAATGTCTTGAAATATTTATCAGTATTAATTGCCACACTTTGATATTTAAGGGCCCTTTTGTTGGGCAGTAACCTTACGAGAGTGGATTAAAGCTTTCGAAGACCCTGGAATAGATTGTATTTACTCGTATTACTACTACTACTACTACTACTACTTACTACTACTACTACTACTACTACTACTACTACTACTACTACTACTACTACTACTACTACTATAGAATAAGAGATAGTCTTGTCGGGTCACGTTAACCAATTACAAAGATTTGAGCTTGAATCATGGCTAGATTTACTGATGTAGTTTTTCTTAATCAATTTCCTCATTTTCTCTCCGCAAGAATCCAACTACAGTCTCTTTACACTCTACCTAATTTATCTTTACTCCTTTAGTGTGAGCTTCATGATATCAAAGACGAGCAGTAAAACATGGTGTATGAAAATATATATAATATTACCATTATTATTATTATTACTATCATCATTATCAATATAAATTGTAAGAGCTAGTGTTGGTCTAATACGTTAACCAATTTTCTCAAATTGGAAATTATTCAATGTAAATTGTTGATTGATCGCTTTGAAAAATTTTCTTATCTATGTTTGTCATGATAATGACCTAATTCGAAACCTTTATTTCTTCTCACATGGATTTTATTGTGTTGCCTTTTTTGTTTTTTAGATTTTAAGTAGCAAAACTTGTTGTGAACTTGTCTTTGAAAGTGTAGGTATTCATGTGGCTTATCGGTTATAAGCTGTTTTTCCCCAGAAATTCTTACAAACTCAGCTCTTTAAGCCATTTTATTCTCAGTTCAAACTCTAGATTTACCAAATTTGAGTTATATCATTAAAAAAAATAGATAAACTTAGAAAGTTTATGGAGAGAACTGTCTTAAAGCTAAGGACATTTTTTTAATATGATATATATATATGTACTTCAATACCACGGCCTTTCAAAAGGTGTTTTGTTTAATCGCTCCTCAAGTGAGTTGATCACATTTGATCGAGTACCTAAGGCAAATTTTTGTAATTTTTTAAAATTAAATGTTGCAAAATGGTCGTCTTCAGACATGTAAAAAATTGTCATTCTCTATGAATGTAGAGTATCATTGAATAAATTATTAATTTGTTTATTGTCAAACTTGATTACCAAGGGAAAATAGTCTATCAATTTAAATTCAAAGATAAATTTTAATACTGTAGTATTAATAATACGATGACATCATTTTTAACACGAGGTAATTAATATTTTTTTTTAGTGAAAGGGGGGAGGTCTAGTGTTCTGGTAACTACTATTTAATAATGGTTTTTAAATGCAACGACACTTACAAACACTCATGTCACAAGTGTTAAACATCTCAAATATGAGAAAAGAAATAAGGAATTATTTCGTTACTCAAAAGTAAACAAAGTCCTTCTCGAACTGGTGGCACTGTTCAATAGTGTCAGCATTAG
>CABFVZ010004448.1:4678-49020 GCA_902151445.1 Timema monikensis | reverse complement strand
TTGTCTGCATTCAAAATCATAGAATACAAACATGAAATTACTCTTTTCCAGTGACGGTTTTGACGGGGCCTGCTTCATATAACAGAAAAGACCAAAAGGACGATGGGTCTCGCATACTCTAAAAAAAGTCTCATAACACCTATGTGAATAATTTGATCTTTCCAAACTGAAAAATAGCCCGCATACCTCGCAAACCTTTTTGACATCACAGACCGACCTGTGACCGCCTTAAAAAAAACCGGGACGTTTATGGTTATCAAAGCACGGCCGGTTTGTGAACCATCGCCCGCAGTCTTTACAGACCACAGTTCGGCCTCCGCTACAAACTGCTTTAGCGTAGCACTTTTTGCACGAGGACTCGCACTTGTATTTGTTCTTATCATTGTACGGCACACGGCACTCACGGCAAAAGTACGAGCACTTAAATGAGGCTGTCAAAGATGTTATGACATTAAAATGGTTTTGCTTGTCGTCGTGAAAATAAAAATCAAGGTGCCCTTAAAGGAATGTTCGGAGGGAGTAGGCCCCTCGTACAAGATCTGAACACCATCTACATTCCTCTAAACACCGTGATTTTGTATTCGGAGAGGTATGCTTGAAATTGTTTCAGCTCGGTTATTCCACCACCCTTCAAAAGATTCACACGGGAATCACGGCATAAATCTTCTGCTTTGAGTTTTTGAATATTACGACCCCATTTGATTTGTCAAAAGGTGTTCACGTCCATACCTCCGGGTTCTTTTTTATTGTCACAAATAGCTTTGGCGGCAACCAGTGCACGGGCAAGGCAAAGACTATCGCCATTTTGAATCGTAATGATCCCATGGTTTTTGCGGCTATATTTGCTAGCGGGAGAGAGTTTATCACATTTATGATTACCCCTCCCGCGAGGCTTCTTAAAGTGGTAGATTTTAACGTACAATGGTGCTGTACTCAAAAACAAACTATTACTCTGCCACGCGCGACTTACGTTATCAAGCACCACTCTAGCGTCTAGCTGGTCTGGTCATCTAAATGAGACATACACAGGGCTTAACGTTGAGTCGGTGATACTCAAAAGCAAGCCGACGTGGTCATCGGCACTAACGCCATGGTCCTGCAACCGATGGAGCAAATTAGTAATTTGTTCTTCAAGCCAGCTTATTGCGTCACGATCGCTTGCTGGTGCACCAAGATGTACGGTAATTTCTCTACCAGTATAAAAGAAATGCTTCAATTGTTTAATCCTCTCTTCCACGATACGGAGAGGGACGCCATTTAACAGGGTACCGCCTACCTGATTTACCGGGCCACTAATTCCCGGTTGCGGGGCCTAAGAGGGTTCCGCTATCGCCAGCTCCATGGGCCCCATCTCCCTCGCCACCGCTGGGGCACAAACCCCGTCTCCCTGGCGTAGAGGCAGGGGTGAAGATGTTACGACAGGCGGGGGCACCGGGGCTCGAACCCCGTCTCCCTGACGCTGGGGCGATGCAGCTACGTCGGGTTGGAGGGGTCCCATAGCTGGTGGTGTTGTTGTGGTCGTCCCTCCATTTTCGGCCTCCATTTCAACTATAATACATGTCAATGTAAGAATTGTCACAAAAATGCACGTATTTTTTCCTAAACATAATTGCTTTAGCTGAAACCCACAGAGTCAGCATTTGTGTGGATGGAGAGTGAAAAAACCACGCTTATTTTACCCTGGCAAGATTTGAACCTCAAACTTATCTCTTTAATACTTTTATTAATAATATATGTTAAATTTTTCCCTTAACATAATATCTTTAGCTGAAATCGGCATTCACAAAGTGTGTTCACCATAAAAAATCATCGTGCCATTGTGATATAGGTAGCCCTAATTGAAACTTATTTATGTAATTAAAACAAGTCATTTTATCAACAGCGCTTACGTCTCAAGATACTTTACGGCTGAATTTGTTCAATTACGCACATCAGTAATTAATGTGACGATTTATTGAACAAAGAGCCTCAGATTTTATTTTCTACCTGGGAAAATATATATTTGATATGTTTAGGGTATCATCTTCTCGTAATGAATTGAGCGTTGTTTTTTTTTTGAAGCCTGCATGAGGGGATAGTCAACCCGCAGTACTCAACACAAACTATGTTCACATACACTCCCAGGGGGTAGCAACCATTAAGACACCAGGCTGTCGTCAGGTCTAAATTGTATGCTAGCGCTATCTGTTATAATTTCTACAAGTTACATACAGCCCTCCTGTAAATTGTAGGAAAACATTGGGTAATATTCGAGAGGATTTGTTTACAACCCCTGAAAGTGTACAGACTTTCGGTGAAACGTGAATTTAAAGTGGCGATTATAATTTTCTGCCTTTGTACAGGAAATTAACCCTTGTCCAGACTCAAAAGTCTTGTTTGAATATCGGCAATTTCTGTCTTGAACCCTGAACACTGTACAAAATACCAGTAAGGGACAGTGATTTTAAAAACTAAACCAGTATTTTCGCTTATGCCCTGGAATTGAACCAGAGACTCCCCCGATGGCTCAGCAGGGTTTTTAAGTGTATAAATAGTACAGGGGAAAAAAGGGTTCGAGCTAGTGACAATATAACGGTGTTTGTGCGAGAGAGAGAGAGCTTACACACACAGGCTACTTTCAAACTAGTGACAANGGGTTCGAGCTAGTGACAATATAACGGTGTTTGTGCGAGAGAGAGAGAGCTTACACACACAGGCTACTTTCAAACTAGTGACAATGTGTAGATGGTACTCACATATCAGCCGGTCAATTTCCTCTAGATCCCTGTAAGCATCTGGGATCCCGCTTGATGTTGGACGGGTGACGGACGTGGTGGCAGCCCCAAAGGCGGGGGATGGCGTGCTCACACCTGCTAATGAAGCCGTAGTCTCCGGGGGCTGCGGCACATCCCCCAAGGGCAACAGCTCGTCCCAAAAATCTGAAATTAAATTAATACATATTATTTACTATCACGGGGGAAAAAATAAAAAAAACTGTCAAGTTTCTATTTCTCTAATTTACCATTCATTCCCTGCAATACAGATCCCGTCCTCCGTGAAATAGCTCAAAGGATTGGGGCTGTGAGGCGGTGAAGGCAGGACCAGGGCCACAAACGCATCAGGGCCGTTTACTTGATAGTCTATATAAAAAAAACAAGAAAATCCATCTGTACACCAAAGTCTATAAATCAAGAAAAAAATCCCGCTGTACCCCCCAAAGACTAGTCACCCATTAAAATATACAAGAAGTTTTTAAAAATTTACCTGAATTTAACAAATTTTCCAGCTCGTTGAAACTCATCTTGATCGATGCTAATCTGTGGTTGATGCAAATTGAAATAAGCGATTGTAAAGAATTCTGGGCTATTTATACCCTCTTCAAAGAGTCGGCCGCCTGTAATGACCTAAATACTGTAATGTGTCTATGCGCATGCGATATAAAAATCTGTCCATAAGACCAGCTGTAAATGCCGTTAACTCGTTAGACTGCTCCTGCCTAGAGACGTTGCTGGACACGTCTCTCGGCGCTCCGTTCAGACAACTGCAAATGATAGTGCACAAGTGGTCACGCACAGAACGAACAAGCACGGTGGTGCAAACGGGCGTCACTCAAACCTACCCTCCCTCAGTGCATCATAAGGTACATTTTTTCTCACTCTCGCAAATGTTGAGTGCATTGAGGTATACAAAATGTGGGCTTAAACTTTCATAGGGATATAATTCGTCATAATATAGTTGCGAACATTAAATTCAATATAAGAGCTATATATTATTATTCCGCCAAATTATAGTTGCGAACATTAAATTATTTTTTCTGTTATAATTGGCCTGAAGAATAAAACGGGTGTTTTCACTTTATACGTGGGTAGCAGCACACGACTTAGAAACTATAGTTTTATTTCTACATAAATATTTCAATATCTATAAATTTATATATTTTATATGTTTCTACGTGTATACTGGTAAACAGAAATTGCTGTACACAGCTGGTTTGCATGTACTCCCATGGCTCCGAATGAATAAGTTTGGTTTAGCAAACGGTGGTGCAAAATGGACGAACGCAACCTGCTTGATTATTACATCGTATAAATATGTGAGAGTAGATATGCTAACTTTTCTATCTTTAAGATAAGGCTATTCCGATAAAAATTGGACTATACAGGAACACATAACTATTTTTTGACGCGGGCGTTAGTGGTTCGAGGATGATTTTCCACTCTCCCTCCAGGACCAACAAGTTTTCATTTGATGTTTGTGTGTGAGAGAGAGAGAGAGAGAGCTGTCATAGAATCGGGCGATGGAGCCTGAACATGTCCACTTTGATTGGACGTATGAGCGGAACTGGTGTCTAACGGGAGTTTGTTGAGCTGTCTTGCCGCGACCATGTGCCTATTTTGAGCAACGCAAAGACGCCTCAAGGTGAGCGGAGGTTATTGCCCGGTTCGTCCCCCACAGAAGGTAATGACCGGCTCTGGTGGGGAGGGGGGAGAGGGAATATTCCTGAGTCAGCCGACAATTGGGCAATACCAGTGTGTCACCGGAGGGAGTGAAAGGGGGTGGCGAGCTTGGATTCACAGTGTGCAACCACCAGCTGTTAGAGAAGGATCTAAACCAGTGTCTCGCGTACCCCCTGATACACGCATGCTACAACGCCCTAAAACTCCCTACCAATTAATTAATTAACAACCAACATGTCCGGCGTATGCCAGCAATAAATAAAAAACTACCACACCTCTATCCTACCAATTAATTAACAATAGTCAATTAACAATAATTAATCAGCAAGAACCAACATGTCCGGGGTTTGCCAGTTGTAGGGGAGTGCAGGAGGGGGAAAACCAACAGCCAATCAGAGGAAAATAGGTCAGGGGAAGGAGGGGCTCAGCCAATCAGAGAGTAGGAGGCGTGGTCACGTGACCAAATCCGACCTATCACAGAGTGATTTACCAGGGCCACCACACTACTGTCATGGTTCTATGTTTCAAGAGCATAGCTCGAGCCGGAAGTCTAGTTTACAGGCGCTGGGCAGTTATGTCGGTCCAGTGCGTGTCAGGAAAACTTCTCACTTTGGCATGATAACTGACTTTAATTACTATACATATAATTTTTCTGCTCTTAGCAATTTTATTAGGCCTTTAGCAGCAAGAAGGACTTGCATAACCCGAACCGGTAGTAATACGTAGTGCTAAAAAAGAAATTAGAAAGAACCGATATGTTAATACTTCAATATTATAGTAAAAGGAGGCCTTTACATATTAAAATCGCCGTTTGCTTAGAAAGTTGATGGGAAAACCACAACAATATTTCGTTTTTTATAAACATACAATAACTTTGTAAGAATTTTCAAGTCGCAAAGACGCGCAAAGTGTCTTTGACAGATACATTTTGACTAATAAACAGGGATCAGTTTGGTAACTACTCGCTGGCTCGTTCCTGTTCACATCACATATTTTTATATTATGTCGATATAATCCTCCACAAATGACACTTATACACCTAGTATTCTACTTAACTACCTCATCAAAACACAAACTGGCACTCGCCACAAACACAACAGACATCTGAATTTCAACGTTTCTCGAGAGTAACTGACTAAATTTATCATAGCAACCACAAATTGTAAAACAAAAATGATAGCAAAGGCATTGAGACAGCGGCTTTGTCAGCCGGTTCACGGAAACGCTTTGAGAGGAACCACCGCAGCACGCCGAAAGGAAGACCAATGTATTTAAGGCTAGCGCGAAATATTGTAAATGATCAACGTGGACTTTCCTAGTAAATCTTTCAAGTGTCGGCAGGATTTTTAATTTAAGCTGCACACATATTAATTTGTTTGTACCTCTTTATTTCGTGCAGGAATAACATGTTAAGACACAAAACAATAAAGCATTTACAATAGGAAATTATAGTTTTTTTCTTTCGGGGTGTTGTGGGGGCCCCAGGGCGATTGCCTATGCCTATGTGCGGCAGAGTCGTAAATCCACCCCGGCTATGTGGCAGGTTCACTGCGCATATTAGTCTAAGATGAGAAAGCAGGATGAGGCTTGGGATTCAATAATCATTAGTGATGTTCTTCCACGTGAACTCCATGAAAAAAGTTGACACTATAGGAGCATTGTTCAGGAAATAATTGTACAACCTTCGTGATAGTAAAATAAATGGTGCGTCAGAAGCTTGTAGCGATTATTGCTCCAAGTAAACAGAATGGGGCCAGTCAAGCATAAACATCACTTACCCAATATCACCGACCTGGCTAAGCACCTCGCGCAACAAACATCCGACCACATACACCACACGCGAGCAACTGCCAACACTGAGCCTAGTGCCGCATCTCGCCGCTAGAGACCACCACCACCACCACTACCATGATCAATCCGCCCAACTTCAAAGAAATGAAAAGACAAGATGAAGATATTAACTGCCAGACTTTGCCGGAATAATATAGAATGTTCTTCAGCCGGCGCGCTCCCTTCCCCTGTGCCTCGCCTGTTCGACGAGTGTGCGCCATATAAAAGACCATCCGTCAAGGAAGACGTCACTCTTGGACGTGGCTGGGACCATGTATGACTAAGCGTCGGCGTAACGGACATATTAAGATAATGTAAGAATAAATTCATTTTCGGCTTAAATGTAGATTATTGGAACTAGTCAAAATTCTTTTTAGATCTTTTTCTATCAAATTTAATTATAAATTACTTGCGTAAACCTTCGTCTTTGATTTACTTTAAAATGAGAGTATTGTTAAGTCAGAAATTTTCTGTATTTTTGATACTAGGCTTTATGCGCGAACTTTATACTTAACAACTTAACTTTATTTGTTTCTCTGTAGTATTTTGGTTAGATGTGTATAGTAAATATGAAAATAGGAGTGTTGTTAGATCAGAACTTTTCAATATTATCCATAATGCTTGAAAGTCATACATTTCAAAATTAACTTTATTTCGTCTCAATTGCAAATGGTGTTGCATTTTGGGTTTGGCAAACATTAAGGTGGGAAAGTGTTAGAAATATGATGCCGAGATTTTCAGTATTAGTAGAATGGAGTATTGCACTGGAGTATTGTATATATCAACTTAACTTTATATTTTTTACTAGTTTCTCGATTGTAACTTTTATGATAGCGTTGTTAATATCTTTTGTGTCAAAAAAGTAACGAAAACTTAAAAAAGGAGTAATGTTAGGAAATATCCTCGATATTTATAATTATACTATTATCCTTGTTTATGACATATGCGAAGGTTATTTTGAGTTCTGCAATTAGGTTATTAGTTTACATGTTAAATGGTAGTGACATTAGGTATATTTGATGGAACTAAAACTTTTATTAACATGTTGCCTTTTTGCAACAGGTACAAAAATGTGTTAATTAGGAGAGATCATCTACTGTATAAAGTATGATCATATTCAAGTCTATTAATGTTAGGCATTGATATTTATATTTACGTAATATTTTTAGGGTACATAATAATAAATAACGTAATGATTAGAAGGAAAAGAGTAAATAATTATGGAACAATGTTTTTATTGGATAGTATATATTTATGTTGAGAATGCTTGGTCACTCGCGACTATTATATATACAAAGAACTATTGAATGCTCTTCAATTATATGATTGTTATTTAATAAAGTTTGGCATAAATGAAATCTAAAAGATTTTAAGACTTGAAATTATTCTATAGCATAGTTACGCCATATTATCCCTATGTCTAAAAAAGCGCAATGTCCAAAACTCTTTTGTTAGCCTTCGACCTTTTTTTTAATATAGCATTATGTTATGCAACCTGTGAAGGTGGACCGTAGTTTCCCGCTACTCAAAAGAGTGAGATGCGTGCGCTGGGGACATGTTGAGTGCCCAGCACTTTATAACTCACAATTTTAGGATATTCACTCTACGCGCTCCTCTTTATTTTATTTTTTATTTAACGGTAGGTTTTGTTTATTTTTATGTATTGAATCCCTCTATTTTTAGAGCTTGGATTACAAGCTTAGCTTAAAGTGTTATGAGAGTGGAAAATTTGAGATCTATAATAACCTCCTTGTGTCACTGAGAAATGTGCTTCACTCCGCATTACAGTATCGTGTTTTGATAAGAGTTTTCGAACAAATATTTTAGGTTCTCGACTTTCTAAAGTTGTTCCTGCTCATTAGTTACCTAAACAGGTGCTTTTTTTATCATTCAATTGGAGGAGTTTGATTTGCTGACGCTAATAATCATGGGAATTACTCACCTTTTGAAAAAAAAATCCCGGTAACAGCCGGGAATAGAATCCGGGACTTCTAGGTCAGCATCCAGGAGCTTTGACCAGAATACTATGAGGCCGATTAAGATAGCAGTTGTGAAGTTAGGATGAGTCCAAAACCTTTATAGTACAGCAGATAGGTGACATATATCAAAGAATTGCGCTATAGATAATAGAAGCAGGAAACTTAGGGCACATATACTGCATATAGAAAGGTTTTATTATGACTATGAGACTATCCCAGATTTTCCCCCTAGCAGTAATGGCGGACATTCAAATTTGGTGACATCAGAAAAATATTGTTCTTCTCTTTTATGTGCTAATTGATGCTACTACTTCCATATTTTTATGTTATTTTGTTGAATTTATGCTATACAGTGGAACCTGACCAATTCGAACTTCCGTATTTCTAAATCGTATTTAATTCGAATTTTACGCCCAGTCCCATGAATATTTTTAAAAGAATGTTAAAAAATTGTGGATAATTCGAAATTTCGTAAGTCGTAATGTAATGTTTAGTATTGTTTTCCTACTTCTAGTTGCATCGCCGTGTTGTTCTATTATTGGAAACATGGGAGGCAACGTTGTAATGGGGTCAGTGCCCTTCTTCACGCCCCTTACACTCCCCAGCTCAACCATACGTTAGTTTACACGTACAGTTATGTACTGCGGTGATTAAGGTCAAACCTCTCGAGCTTATTAGTAATTCGGTCGTAGCGATATTCTTGTGACTTGCGAGTTTTTTGTTTAGGTTTTGTTTTGTTTAGTACATACTGTACATATTGTTTGTGTGTGTGTATTGTGATGTCACTGTGCTAGCCATAGTCCTATAAATCATTAACTTTAGCTGAAAAAGTAGCGGTGATAAAGGAAGTGGAAAAGGGATTTCCTTTTAAGAAACTTTTTAATTCGAATCTTTGGATAGTTCGATTTTTTTTCCTGGTCCCTTCAAGTTTGAATGATCCACGTTCCACTGTATATGTGTAAAAGAATCCATTTGTTCATAAAAATTCACATACAAAGCTAGGGTGCGAAAACAGATATGTTTAATATCGTTACCTTTTTTCAGTTGAAAGAGTTATGACAATTTAAGAAGAAATAAAAAATAAGATAAAAACATGGAGAAAGTTCATAAGCTGGTGAATCCGTTCGAGCCATACGTCTCGACAATTCACAGAAAAAGATTGGAACAAGTGTTTTATATGCCAAGAAAACAATTAGGAAGTTCTTCGCTGTCCAGCAGACTCTAAACTCGATAAAAACGGAGCTGGTTTTAAGACAATTCCCGATCTGTTTTGTGGGGTTTGGTAGTGTTGGGTGTTTACCAAGGACAATTAATCTGTCACGTCTGGATGAAGGTATCGAAGCAACATTAGTACGACGAAAGCCTTGCTTCCACGAATCATGTAGATTACAGTTTAATAAAACCAAAGTTCAAAGTGCCTAGAAAGCTTTCATCCGTGGATAATGTTGGTAGTTTAATGAAATTCACCCGTCAGTGTGTTCAAGAAAAAGTCCCGTGAATACCTAACCAATACTTTGTGTTACCTGCCTGCCCCAGCTGAAATATCATTGTGTAAAGCATCTACATTAGGCCTTGATACTGTGCCCTTAAACTAGAAGACAAACATTTTCTTGCTAAACTAAATTCAGGCGATCTTACTAGACAAGATGCCATGTATTATATGCATTGCATTATATCGTTATATAATAAGACAAGAGACCAAAAAACTACACAAAAATTGAGATGGACCAAATTAACTGTGGTATTGTATATGTAGAGCTTATATTATACATCAAAGATGTTTGAATGGACAATGAAACTGCACCCATATTTAAACTTGTTGACCAAAAAAATCTTTACAGCCTGAGGATGAAACAAGTTGGGAGTGATTATTCAGTACGTATCCACTCAACGAAATTAAAAAACATGATACTTGCTTAATTTCCTGACATGGAAGTACATAAGCAAGCCTGGAATATGATGCTTATATTTAATAATGATATTGGAACTGAACTGAGCAAAGCATGTGAATACGATGCAGAGAGCCAATATAGTGCGAAGAGACATGTTTAAAATTAAAACTGACTTCAACGGATCATTTTGAAACAAGTGTCAAAAAGACTCTGTGCCAGCATCATTGTTAGCACTGGTTGCTATGGTTACGAACGGCCCAAACACTACAACACTGTCAAGCTCTTTAACCTATCCTCACTGTTACACAGTTACTAATGTTCATCAGTTTAGAGAGACGTCGGCAGTATGAGTCTGAAAGAGCCTTCAGTCATAATCGAGAACGGAAAACTCCCTTGCCTATCTACTTAGGAATGTTAATCCATACAAGAACTCGCAAGCGTGAGCTAGTGTAATTCCTCTTAATTTAAAAGGAAGGAGCTTCACGACTAGTGTGGTCGACAATATACCTAAATCCATGCTCTACTACAGCTCATGACTCTTTCCATGGTACAGGAATATCAATATTTCAACATCCATATGGTAATTTTACGGTAAGTAATCTAACTACGACTAAAAATCAGTGTGTCGAGAAAGTGACTAAACATCTTCCAGAGCTATACAAGAGTTTCTACTGTTCCTGCTATAAGAAATGATTGTTCTCTGCAGATAAAAGTAGATAACTTAAATGACCACCAAGCTACGCCACAAGCTATGGTGAAAGACTAAACCTAGCTGAAGAATGTAATACATAGAGTATGGCTAATGACAACCTACAAGCAGATGAAATAATAACCTGGGCTGCATACAATGCAAGTGGACAAGAAGAAACTCCAAAAGATTGAGAATTAACACTTTCCTCCTTGCTTCCTTTATTCCCAGACCATGCTATGTCAGTGGCCATGATTCGGCATTCAATGGAAATTGTGAAGACTGCAGTTGAAGTCCTTAATCCTGGTCAAATTCCAATCAATACGTTTGATCAACCACTTTACGCATTGGCAAAACAAATCCAGTGGAAATGGTCAATAACTCATGGCGAAGATAAACTTATTGTAATGTTTGGTGGCAGTTCACAAGATTCTTGGAAATTTCTTGGATGAAAGTGGATGGACTGGAGCACTGTTTCAGGCTGATATTACCACAACTGGAAAAGCCGATTCGTTTATAAAGGGTTTCCATGTGATTCGTACTCGTAGGGCCCATCCAATCACAGCAAGTAGACTATATTTACTTCTATAGAAGGCCTACAATGACTGCACCCAAGACAGAGGATAGCAGTCACGTTAAGTGACTTGAAGAGTGGCGTATAGAAAGAAGTGATGTATGTATCCAATTTAGATTCTGGTACCTCATTCTAACACTATAACTGATTTTTATGAGTTTTGTAAGAGCGATACGAGAATGAAATTTCCACCTCTATATGGAGGCGCTATCTAAGATTGTTCCTTGATTCTTTTCTTTGGACTATACTCACTATGCACGATGGATTCCTGTCCACTTACGTGATATGGTTTCACTCAATAAAATTCATCCTAACACCTATGCAGAATTCTTGCAAGGAAAGTTTGTCATAAGAAAGTCAATGCACGTGCTTTCTGTTATTGCCATTGGTCAGGCCCATGAACAAAACGCATTTGTCAGAGGTGATGGAGGGGCTGTAGGCTTACAGAAAACCCAACAGCTTTGCATCGTTGGAAGGTCTCTGAACCTGAGATGGCCCACTTAGTTGAAGAATTTAATTCTACCAAGAAGATGAAGATTTGAGGAAAAGATGAGCGTCACCCCGAGGCAAACAAGCATTCGCAGATGGAGTTTGCAAAAGATATATCTCTTACTCATGCAATGTAAGATATGGGAAACACATTTAGTGAAATCAGATGTGATCTTATGGTACTTGACACCAGGAATATAGTACATCCAACAGTTGCAGAAACAATACTAAATATTGAAAAAGTTGGAATTGACCAGTACGAGTAATGTCAGTGAGGGGCTTATTAATCAAACTAATCGTATCGCAGATTCTATTAAGTGGAATAACTTTCACTTCTTCAGCCGTCCTCCAGTTCGTAAAAAGGCAAGTAAACAGTAACAAATGACATCGCTGAGGAATAACTGTTCACTATTTTCTAGAATCTACATTGCATCACAGATACGTAACGGAGATCTAGATGATTTCTTTAGACATGAAAACCAAGCCTATCCTCCATCACTGTCGAAGTTGGGGAGTTTAAGAACAAAAACAAGGTCTGATTTATTGTTTTGGTTGGAAGAACTTACACCCGGTAAAACCACCAATTCCAAACCAACATTCCTTAAGGGTGCTGCAATAATTGTCAACATGCTGCAACCTGTATTTTATAAAACATTCGAAACTTATGCCAGTACTGTGTTCATACCAAACAAAATCTCAGCTTCAATATGTAGCAAGGCTATATATTATCTGGGCTGTGTGCAGGCCTAACAGCTTGAAGAGTAAGTCACGCAGCAAAAGGGGAAAAGGTGTTCGGAAACTTGTTGAACCAAAAACTTCACTTCCTAAAAATGGGCAAGATTTTCTTCGGGTTGATGAAAATAAGACTGAATTGTTCTCCTTCTTGGCAACAAGCTTAGCAGCTATTGACACGAACAGGCAAGTAATTACCACAAATAGAATCGATGTTTTTTTCTATAATTTGTCAAGATATCTCGGGACTTGCTCCATGCTCACACGAAGAAGCAGACACACGAATCTTACTCTACTTATGTGATGCTGTGCGCATAGATTTAACAAAGCGGAAATACGCATTGTGGACACCAACGTTGTAGTTCTAGCCATAACATCAGCACACAAAGTCTAAATATTGAGGAACTATGGATTGCATTTAGAGTTTGGAAGAATGTCCTGTTCTTTGCCGCTCATGAATTAGCACGAGCTTTGGGTCCTGATCGTTTTACTGCCTTATCGATGTTTCATGTAATAACGCGGTGCGACACTGTGTCCTTTTTTATTGTAGAAAGAGACAAAAGGACTGCATCGTATAACTGGAATGTATACGGAGATGTCACCTCTGCTTTTTTTTAGATTGGCTGACAAATCTAGTCAGCAGATAGTAGAATAAATTATTAAGCCATTGGAGAGATTTGTAGTTTTGCTATACGACCGTACTAGCAGTGACAAACATGTTAATGAAGCAAGAAAACACCTATTTACTCAGAAAGGTAGAGCAATTGTCAATATACCTCCCACGAACGATTAACTCATTCAGCATACAAAAAGAGCCATTCATCAGGCTGGCTACTTATGGGCCCAAATGATAGTCGCAACACCACAGCTTCATCACCAAGTGATTGGGAATGGATGAATGTGGATGGGAAATATCCTGGACAGCTCAACCAGAGGCTACGCAAGCTTGCAGAGAACTTATATGATGTGGCTGTAAGAAAGGCTACACATGACAGTGCAAGTGTAGAAAGGCTGCCCTACAGTGTACCGCTCTTTGTACTGACTGAAGTAAGGGGCTAAGGGGCATTACTAATATTTTGTTTGAGAAATAGTATCAATATGCATTAAATAATTCACCTAGCATTAAAATCGGTAATATAAGACATTATATTTGCATTTAATAAACAACAATCAGTAATTGTAAATAGTTTTGTTTTTCTTTCCTTGACTAAATCAATAAAATTATTTATTATTCCATTAATTATTAACTAAACCATTATTAGGCTTCATTTAACTTCTAAAGTGTACAATAAGCATCACATGAGCACAAGTAAATGGGCGAACCATAAATATCTTCAAAATTTAAGAAACCTAAACAACAACTAAATTTCATTTTTAAAAATTGTGGCCAGTTTTACTACAGAAGAAATCTGAGATGGCCTCATAGAAATAAATGTTAGTTAGGATGTGGTCTAAAAGTGTGCCAAAATTCACGTTTCTATCATCGAGGGCACAATTGTTTCACGTGTCTGCAGTACTATAACAGTAAAGGAGTTTGCGATACAAGACAGATTTGTGACTATGGGAACTTGGCAATACTAACAAAGTGGATTGCTATATTCTTAGTGGGCCAACATATCAGAATCATGACAGCAATCTTTCCAACTTGCGCACAGTGTATAAAGGAGCTAGATGAAAGAATGCTCAGACAAGATATTTACTAAACAATATGTTGAAACGTGAACTGCGGAGTAGCAAGTGTGTAAAGCGTGAAGGACTCCTCTAGTCACCGTCCCAAGGTCGTTAATATTGCCTTATATGTTACCTATTTTCCAAGACGGAATCTCCCTTTTCTACCATTGGATTCAAAGACTGAAAAAAACTGCAATTTTATTGTAGAAAATGAAAACGGAAAAGAACATAGTAAATGCATGACGGTATATTTTATTTGGCATAAAGAAACTGGAACTGTAGATTCTTTATTACTTCAACATCATCGCTCAGAGCAGGAGTATTGGCATAATGTGTAGACACGTGTGGTTTCTGTAATTCGCTTTCTTGCCTCCAGAGGTTTTCCATTTCGTGGAGAAAATCAAATAATTGGGTCAACACTAAATTAAACTATTTAGGTATTCTAGGTTGAGTGAATTTGACCCTTTTTTGGAAAAACATCTCAAATTGAATGGGAACCCAGGAAAGGGGAACCCGTCGTATTTATCAGCAAACATTTGTGAGGAATTAATTGAATTATATGGACAACATGTTATTTGTGCTATTCTTGAGGCAATAAATGAGTGTGGATTCCACTCCTGACATCCTACATACTGATCAACTAGCATTTACTATCCAGTACATTCAATGATGCGAGAGCCTGTGGAACGTTTTATTAAGTTTGTCCCTATATTTTATCTTGGGGCAAATAATCTAGCAGACACTTTTTGATTTCCTTAATGAGAACAAAATTCCACTATCAAACTATCATGGTCAGTCGTATCACAATGCTTCAAATATGTCTGGACGCTATACTGGATTGCAAGCATGGATTCATCAACTGACTAAGTTCAATATGTATGTCCTCTGTACTGAACACAGCCTGAACTTGGTGGGAGTAAAAGCTGCAGTGTGTTGTCCACAAACTGTAAGATTATCTGCCTTTGTTCAGAGTTTGTATTCCTTTTTCTCTGCTTCTAGATATCAATGGAATGTTCTGGCATCATCTTTAGGAAAAAATGTTGTGGTCAATTGTCTGTCTGACACGAGATGATCGTCACATTTTGATGTTGTTCATGCTCTATATGGGGGTTTCAAGAACATTTAACATACACTGGATTCTGTATAAACTGACACTAGACAAGAAGGGAACACAAGGCGAGAGGTAGAAGGATTGAACGAAAAAATTGAGAGCCTGAAACAATCTTCCTCGCAATTTTTTGGAATGATATTCTTGAGTGAACAAAACAATGAAGGTCCTGCAGTCAGAGGATGTAAACATACTTAATGTATGAATCTTCTTGAGGTTCTGAAAACCTAGCTTCAGGATATTAGAGACAAATTTAGTGAAAACTAATTAAAGTCAGGGGTAGTGTCTGGATTCAAATCATAGGGATTGTTGCACCCTCTCTGTATCCTGTACCCCCCGACCATAAAAAGGGATAAAAGGGAGAGGATGAACTTAACATACATAAAATGGAAATTATAAAAAATTTATAGATTCAACAAAATGAGCAGTTTATTCAATTAAATGACAATAGCGCAGATAACAAAAAATGGTCTCATTATATCATTATGAGTACAGTTGGAAATTATGCTCGAAGCCAACAACTTTATATCATTAAAGTTGCGCAAGTGTTTAAACAAAAGGAAACATGAAATCCATCATAATATTGATAGTCCAGTCTATAAGAGACAATAACAAAGCGAATATTTTTAAATGCGATACAAAATTATAAGGGCCTAATGGGCACCTTGATATGGTTCCAAAGGTTTCGTAATTCACAGAAAACGATATCATAAATATAAAGATTTAAATTTGACGACTATACAACAGAGTTTACACAACGTGAGGGTTTGACTACCAGACCTAAGCCAAACTCCCACGGGACTATCAGATCTGACTTAGAATATGGAACTAACAGTTCCATCAATTAACAAAACTTTAGCTGTTCAAACAGAACTTACGTTACAAAAGATTAAAGTCATCCTAATTTAAATTCCAATAAAAAGTTACTTCACGTTACGTTAAATCAAACCATAATTTTAAATATGAAAAGTTACTTCGAAAAAAAAATTACTCTACAATTCCAAACAATATAATATTAACAAGTCAAACTTCTAATCAGCACATAACTGAGGATATTTACGAGAATAAAAATATAAGCAAAAGTTACAGCGCCCGAGCGGCGACCTATCTAAGATAGAATATTTAGACATTTTTTGGCGATCAAAATATTAATACGTTAGATTTTGAAACTGAATATTATATGCAAAAAGTTTAAAGTTTATAAATAAGTTAGAGTTCATAACTCCACCCGTCTAAGCGACGATTTTGATACATTTTTACAAGTTTTCTCCAGCCATTGTCCAGATCCATGACAATGGTCTGTCGTCGATCGTTGATCGTAGGATAGTCGATTATGGCAAGCTTGCACAGCCATTATATAGGGATTTCGTTGTTCTGGAAAGAAGGGGGGAGTACACCAAACACGCATATGATGACGTCAACGATGCCTTCAAACAGTCACGTACACCATTGTTGATTCCGCTTGCTCCATCAGAATATCCGTGAATATCTCCAATCACCCGATGTTTTGAAGGAGGTTCCTCTAGTCTCCATCAGGGGTCGGATACATAATTGTCTTCTAGTTGATGCTGATAGTTCTTGGTTCATTTCACGCTAGTACAGTCGGAGTGCCGGGTCGCTTTGTTGACCCACTGGATCTCCCTTGACCCACTCGCCAGTCTAGGATTCCAGGTGCCGGCCAGCCTTGCAGGATTCTATTGTGAGCAGATTAGTATTGTAAGTACATGAACAAATTAATACTTAGTATTGGATCGAGTAATTATATATATTGTGCAGCATTGTTTTTATTATGTCTTCTTAGCCTACAAGAACTACAACAGAGAAAAATACTATTGTAGGGATCCTAATTGAGTTGAATTTATTGGAGCGGGTAGTAAGATTTGTTGTCCAGTTGTAACATTATACCACGTAATGTTACAAATCTCTAATCACGTCAGTATGGGGCGGGGTCCAGTTGTAACATTATACCACGTAATGTTACAGGATGTGAAAAAATGGGAACCAAAGTGGGCTATTAATCTTACTAGATAATTGAGATGGATGTGAAGAAGAGGTTAATTCTCAGTAAACGTGAAATAAGGAAGGTGGAAACATTCCTTCCTGTTCTGGACACAATTTCTTGAGCTGTCAAAATGTGCAAAAGCTTATTCATTGATTGAAAATATGTTTTCTTTCTTCGGTTAAATGAAAACAGTTATGTTGCGCTAAACAGAAAGTGTTAACATCTAGCTAGTGTATATCACAAAGACCTTGATTATGGGGAAATGTTCTAATAAATATGGGCATCTCAATCACTACATAGTTCTTGATTAAAACTGTGATATTTTCCTTGCATTGTTCAGAAAAATGTCGGACGGCTAAAAATCAGTGTTCCCAGATGTAGAAATTGCAGGATAACGTTCATTTTCAAGACTGAAACCTATGAAAATAAGAATAAAAATAGCTTCGTATCAGAATGGGGCAGCAGCGTTGGAAATGGCTTTCACTCATGTGTGTGGAAATCAAAGCTTTTAGCACTTTAACCCCATTAAAAAAGGAATTAAGGACCAGAATTCTTAAGGGAAAAAAAAGTAGGGACCAACATTGTTTGCACTTTGCATGTTAAATAAAACAAATGAGAAACTAAAAAAAACCACAAACCCCTACAAATTATTTGTAAGTTAAGAGAACATCTGAAATGCATGTAAAATACAATATTTAATGTATAATTAAATAGAATAAAATAATAAACATTTCACCCTACAAGTTCTTTGTAGTAGATACTATCATAATTTTGAATTGTTGTGATAGTGAAACTCACAAAAATTCAATAAATTGTATACAATAATTAGTGTGACACCTTTCGAAAACAAAGCTCTATCATAAGACGGTATAATTTGTTGGAGTTCCATTTAGTTTCATTATGATTATGAAATAAATAAATTGGCCCTATAGTGAAAAACATTTTAAATCAACTGCTGGATGGAGAATGGACTATCCATACATTTTAATTTTACAGTTAACTTCCGACTATCTGCAGTAATGGAGGGGACTAGTGCCAAGGATAACACAAAACCAGGGCCGGATCAAGGAATTAGGGGGCCCGGAGCCATTTGCAAAAGGTTTCTTTTGTTTGTTTGGTGATATTAACAACTCAAATCAAATTAAAACC
This sequence comes from Timema monikensis, assembly GCA_902151445.1. Classification (NCBI taxonomy): domain Eukaryota; kingdom Metazoa; phylum Arthropoda; class Insecta; order Phasmatodea; family Timematidae; genus Timema; species Timema monikensis. Next base: position 30,470 of record CABFVZ010004448.1, on the reverse strand, counting down.
ATGTGCACAGTCATACATTATTTAATAATCAGACAAAATAAACAATGTCTAAAGCTCTGTTTAGATAAATTGGATATATATATATATATATATATTTACAATTTCTTTTACATAACGAAATAACTTGCCAAATCATAAAATATATTTATAGCTTTTTCAAAGGATCTACAAAATTTAAATTTTCTAATTACAATTTGTTAACATACCTCACAAATGGAATTTCCTTTCTTTTTTTTTTCCGATTTCTGACACAACTTGATCAAATATAAGCGTCATGTTATGTCACTTTCCATTGATAAAATAACTAAAGAATGTAGCTTACTTTCCCCCAACACAGAACGGGGTCTATTTTTCAAACAGTTTTCCAGTCACAGAGTGGTGGGGGAAGCAAGCAGCCCAGTGCTAGTTAGCGCTAGCCTTTCTCCTCCTGTGGCGTGCGTTCCCCAAACTAGACCCAACATTTCTCCCTCTTAAATGTCACCACCTACCGGCAGTCTTCTGTTTTGTTAGTTTCAAATATTTTAATTAAATAATTGAAGCAATAAAACACTCGTTGTGTGGGGTATATTTGGGGACCCTTCACAAAACCCCGGATAATCCACATATTTAATAAAACAAGATATCGTAGAACATTCAATTCAAACCAGTACTTACATATCGTGATTGCGTTTATGAACACATCATTTAATTAATTCACATCATATTTCACGAACTAAGATAATAAAAAACACTTTAAATCAATGTAAAGTATAGTCCAAATACACATCACTTAAAAAGTTTGTCTTATGCTTAATTGCAGTTGTTTCCTTTTTCCTTACCACACTATTTCCCGTAAAATCTTGTTCCAGATAATTTAGCAGGTTAAGAGTCCATTCCAGTGCAGTCCCTCTTTTGCCTCTGACCATTATCTCTTCCTTGGGGATCTACTGAGTGCAACAATCGGTAGCCCTGTGTTCTCTATCAACGCGGAGTTTTTTCAGAAACGTATCCCCTGCTGTTGGCGATGCCGCGGATAATCCACTCGCGGATAATCGGGAGTTTACTGTATTTCAATATACTTTTGCTTGGTAACAAATAGGAATATTCTTTAAAAATTACTTTTACAGGATTGGTCAAGTCATAGTGGGATATAAACGAGGCAGCATGAAGTGAGTAACGGAAGAATATGTTTCAAAATATCAACAGTATATAGACAAAGATATGCTATTTCATTTGACATGCTGTATGTGCATGCCTAACATCCAGACTGCCAGGCGTGGGAATGGAGGGCTGTTAGTTATCATGGAGCCTGGAGCCATGGTCGGTAGAACACCGTGCTTTTGCAGTGGAAACTTATTTTTAAAATAATGAGTCCCATATCGCTGTGCAAAGAATCTTTTGACGCCATTTTGGGCTGGGGCGTCATGACAAAGTCCCCGAGTCACCGAACGATCTAAGGTGGCTGAAACCGTTTTGCAGCACCGCGTCATGCCGTAATGAAAAAAAAAATGGCCACGGAGTCAGCGGACCCCTCAGTGGGTGCAGGAGGCCCAACAAGCGCTAAGCCAAAATCCTCGGCGACTCACCGTCAGGCGCATCTTGATGCTGCAAATGTCATCCCGCTCCCTGAGACGGATCATTCACGATGACCTGCGTTTTCATCCTTACAAGATGGAGAAGGTGCAACAGTTGACACAACAAGATTAAGTTCACAGAAGAACCTTCGCCTCAGACTTTCTTGGTCATTTGTTAGCTGACCTACAGATCTTGAACAACCTCTTTATGTCTGATGAGGCCCATTTTGAACTCTCCAGGGGCGTTAATAAGCAGAACTTCCGATAATGGGGATCGGTTATTCCACTCCAAAGTGAACGTTTGACAGTGTGGTGCGACGTTGCATCGTTTGGAATCATCGGTCCATATTTCTTTGAGGACGCTCGGGGTCGTGCTGGTACCGTTAACAGCGATCGCTCCGTCCAGCTTTTGAACGAGTTCTTCCTTCTGGAGCTGGCCACAGCTATGGTTTCAACCAGATGTGGCAACAGCACATACTGTCCGCCAGTCCATGGCAGTCTTGCGAGGTGTGTTTCCCGGTCGACTGAGTTCCAGATTTGGGGAGATTCACTGGCCAGCGCGATCGCCGAATTTGACCAACCCAAACTTCTTCTTGTGGAGATACCTCAACCGTTTACTAAGCTCAATGATCGCATACGAAATGCAGTGCACCGCATTCCCTTATAAAGGTACTGTTTCTACTGGTGCGCGCATGCGCGTAAGCCCTACTGATAGCGCTACAACCTTTTGGGTGGTGAGAACGCTCAAAATTAAATAATGGCGGCTAAACGAGTGCGAGGAAACAGATGGCGTCACGTGGGCGCAGAAGCTAAGATGTCTTGCAAGTACTAATTTCTGTGTCTGCCAAAATGGGGGCAATATTTGGGTACAAAGTTTACAAAATTTAATTTATTGTACTCACATTTTGATAATTTGTTCTTATATAAATATAACTCTACAAATAGCTTGTCAGTTTATATAAAAGTGTGAATTAAATGTTCTAACTGTATATAGTTAGAGCCCGGGCCTGTGCTTTCTAAACACGTGAACCAAGATTTTAACCTAACAACAGCTTATGATTGGTGAAGCCTCATTAAACACAACGCGAAATTCTTGTTCTATTATTTTGATCAAGTGAAAGAGTCTCGCGTCATTACCGATCATGATCTCCAAAGTGATGTCTTATCCAACAGTAATGAAGGCCACTAACATCGTTCAAGAATGTTATACAATACCAGGTAGGTGTACTTGATTTTTAAAATAGGAACTTTATTATTTGATTTTTTTTGTCGCCACGTTTTAATGCCTTTCTGGGTTATATGCGTATAAACTCATTACGCTGATGGGCTTTGTCTGATGAATTAGGTTCCATTTAGAGGAAGTGTACCCGAATTTGCGTGGAGGAAGATTAGAAAACCATTTAAGGAAAACACCACTCAGTACATCTTACCGGGATTCTAACTCAGATTTCCCCGTCGTTGGCAGTTCGGTATATTGCGATAGTGACCTCTTAGAACAAAGGTGACCAAATCGTGGCACGCCCAAGTCACCGTAGATTTTTTTTAATATAGTAAATTATAACAATGTCAAATAAAATAAATAAATCATCCAAGTTCATAAATTGCAAGAATTTTAGCTATAAAGTTGGCCGTCTGTGTGTATTGTTTCCCAACACTCAAGCTGCCTTTCTCTGCCCCTTTCACTACATACTCTACACCCCCTCACACTGCCACGGGCCACCCCATTCACATTCCTTAGTTGCTATTTGGTGGCATACAGACTTCTATGTACTGTGCTACACTCAAGTCTTAAAATATGTATTTATCATTATAAATAGGAAAAACAAATAAGTCCAAAATTCCTATACCAATCAGGAATTTAAAAATATATATCACACTACCAATTTTTCGAAAAATGGTGGTGGTACGAAGATAAGTTTAGGTTAAAGATTTTTGGGTGTAGTGGCACGCCAAAGATTATCTCAGATAATGGCACGCCAGAAAAAAAATCAGCACATCATTCAGCCACCGAAGCGGGTCATTCGATATATTACAAAGTAATAGGATTACACTTGAGTCACAATAACACAATACAAAATGGGAAATCAATGCTATATTTAAAAAACGTTAAATATGATTTAAATTTTTAATTAAATCAAGTTAAATATAAGCGTATGATATTATTTTGTGAGTTTAACAAACTTTTGTGACACTATGAACGATCATTAATAAAATTACATTAGGCCTCAGGGACATAGCTGGGGGAGAGAGTCTGGGGGGCCCACCCCTCCCCCCCGGAAATCTATATATTTTAAGTTATTCAAATTATAAATATATTTTTACAAAAAAGATCATAAATAAAAATTAAATAGCAAATTTCTTATTAAAAATGACTGTGTATTCCTATTGTTAAATATTGTTAATAAATAATATTTTTCCTCTTTTTAATCTAGGAAATGAGGATAAAGATAAGAACGCAGTTGCTGGTCCCAGTCACTCAAAAAGAGAGGATGTAGCTTTGAAGTTTGATGGAAGTAACATTATTTGCGGTCTAATCCAGCGCCAACCTTTCCCTGTGCCAAATTACACTGAAAACGCTAAAGTTGATAAGAAAATCAAACGTCGTGACTATAAATTTCTTCAACGCTGTTATTCTTAATTTCCTTGGCTTCACTTTCAAAGTGAAGAAGTTGGCATATTGTACTTCGAGTGTATGAAATCAAAGAATGAAAATCTCTTTGGCTACAGATCAAAACTTGAAACCACGTTCATTAGTAAAGGTTACAAGAAATGGAAAAAAGTTGAAAATAAATTTAAAGTACATGCAAAGAGTAGTGAGGCTGTAGAAAAAAAAACGTGATTCAGTGGCCAAACAAATGTATAAAGTAAAGGAAAATCAGCCAATTGTAGTCCAAAACGCAGTGCATGCATAAGTGACGTCTCTTAGATATCTTGGAAGACAAGGCATTCCAATACGAGGTCACAATAACAGTGATGGAAACTCTAAGGCGTTGCTTGCTCTGCGCACTGGTGACATTCCTGAACTCAAACAGTTTAGTTTTTGTTCGAAGGACTTCACTACACAGGACATCCGAAATAATAAAAATGATGGCAAACGCTGTCCTAAGAGAAATATTGAATAAAATTCGGAACGTTAGGCATTTTAGTTTGAATGTAGATCAGACTACAAACATTTCCAAGAAGGAACAAATTTCAATCTCTGTAATAATTGTAAATGAATTTATCTCATAAAAAACTAAAAAGTACTCTCTTAGTTCCATATTTTCAACCAGAAGTTTTGTCCTAACAAGTCTGATCATAGATACCTTGACATGATTTCACCTCTCCCTGGAGAATATTCGTGGTCAATACTATGCTGGTTATTCAAATATGTAAGGAGTTAATAAATGTCCAAGCTAAAATAAAATAAAAACAGCCGTTAGCGATGTATATGCATTGCACTAATCATTGTTTAATTGAGCACTGCAAGAGACTGCTCGTGCGATCCCTCTTATGAAGGACTGTTTGAAATGGACACATGATGTGGCCATAGTTATGAGCACAAGTAAAAGAAAATCATATTTTCTACGCATCACAAGTGAGTTTGAATATGTTCCAAACATTGCTCCAAAAGCACTCTGCACGGAGCGGTGGAGCGTTCGATACTCATCTATTGTCAATGTCATTAAAACATATCCAGCTGTATTTCGAGCGCTAGAACAGTACAGTGTATCAAGCGAAGAAAATGTGTAGAGCACTGCAGGAGGTCTTTAAGATCAGTTTTTAAAGTGTGAAGTTTATTTGAGAGTAAAAAAAAGTTTTTGGCTACACAGAAAAGCTTGGCTTAATCTTAGAGAGCCCTAAGCAAACAGTTAATGGAGGAATGGAAGCAGTTATCTCAACTGTAAAATATTCAAGGAGTATCAGATCTGAAGAGACGTTTGATTCACTGTGGAGTGAGATGGAAGCGGCCCAACAAAAGGGAAAATATGATCTTATACCTATCCGCCTGTCACGAACCAAGGAAACTAGAGCATAAACAAGGAGCTTAAGTGTTTAAAAGACCTAGTTTAAATTTACATTGCGATGCCTGAGAGTACAAGGCGATTATTTCCAATAACTTGGGAGCTTTTGAAGTTGATTTTAGTCGTCCTATCATTAACAGCAAACTATGAAAGAACCTTCTCTGCCTTAAAGTTACTAAAGACATACCTACGTAGCACCATGTATCACGTATCGGTTAAATCACTTGGCCATTTTGCATGTCGACAACGAACGAGTTGACAATCTTGATATTGATGCGTTGTGTGCTGAGTTTGTCGAAGCTAACACATATCGTGTGAATGTATTTGGAAAGTGATAATATATAACATGTATTCATTGGACAAACTTATTTTGTATGAATTATAATGCATTCATACCGATACATCCCAAATGTTAAATTTTAGAACAAAAGAAACTTAATTTGAGATATTCTATGCACATCATAGTTAGGTCTAGCTTTATGTATTATTATTTAAAATATATTTGTGACCATGTAAATAAATATTTGACTATAACATGTTTCTATTATTCCCATTTTTAAATTGTACAAGATCGCTAACTAGAGTAATATTAAAATTATGTTTGTAAAATTAAATTAAATAATTTTTTCTTAGCACAAGGTTTTATTCAAGTGTCTAAAATTATTGTTGAGCTTTAGGCAACACCAGAATGGCTGAGTAAGATAATATAATTTTAGTGTATATTATGATTTTATTTTGCTGTAAAATTCAATATATATTTAGATGATCACTTCAAATAGTTTTTTGGGATATCCATTTTACAAAAATGATACTAGGGTTGCGCGGGACTGGGGGGGGGGGGGTNGCAAGGCAAGTCCCTATATTAACTTTTTTCGCTTGCCCCCTGCCCCCCCCCCCCCTCTTGGGCAAATAACGTTCCGCTACCATTGAATGATGTATTAGTTGTTGTTTTTAATCGCTGGTAAAAGTGAGATAAAACATTTTAATAAACATATAGTATTTGGTATTATGGTTGTTATATTGGTATTCATTGGTATCATTTTTCAATCATATTTAAATGTGAAGAGAGATAATTAAATAGATAAAGCCACTATTAAGTTACTAAACTTAAATTGCCAACGGATCCACTTATTTGCTATAAAAGAGGAATATGAGTTTCGCTAACCTACTTTTTCATTAATTGTTTAAAACTTATTAAAGAATTATACATACCAGCAAAAATCTCTGAAAATAATTTTTGCAAATTCATCAACATTTTAAAAATATATTTAATTGATATTTTCCTTACACAAAATTAATATAGAAAAAATAAACGCAGAGTAGGAAAGGACATTGTCACTATAAAACAAAGTGAAAACAATTTTGTTTGTGTAGGTCATAGCCATCTGTATAATTTTCCATGGAGAACACTTTTGTGAACAAACAAGACAGTATACATGATCCATTGATATAACTGGATGGACATCAGCTGAAATGTTTTAGCTGTGTTCTGTACACCATTATGCAAGAAAGAATTTTTCTGGTATTAATATATCAAAGATTATACTAGAATGTGTACACTACTACCTGTGAAACTCAATTGTATAGCCTTGAATGTAAATGTGTATTCAGCCAAGTGTGAAATAATACTTCACTTTTCTCAAATAATAAGAATTTTATGCACCAGATACATATTTTCGTATAACATTGAAAGAAACCGTTAGATATGTCCCCTCACAATCAAGCAGACGACAAAGTTTGTTTTATCTAAGAGTCAGTCACTCCTTGGTCCTTTGCATGAGGTGAATTTATGCACATCCAGTAGAGGGCTCCACAGTAGACTGCAGCGCAGCCCTTGTGGTAAAACTGTAGTTTTAACTGGTTGAAGTTAATGCAAAGATATGACAACTAATATACCGGCGAAACTACTAAAGGCCCGTCGACACGGTATTAGTTTACTAATGCAAGTACACTAATTTGGCTGTGCGCGCACAGCTTGCACCGTGTAACAGACAAGCAAGCTACTAACAAGCAAGTGAAAAAGTTGATCACCTTCCAACTTTACTAACGTTATCAATAACGTCAACGTCAAGAAATATTATAATTTTTAAAACGTACAAAAAGGGCAGAAAAAGTATAAAGGGTAAAAAGTAGATCTAATCAAAAATATAAGAATGTTATACCCCTTTTATCCCTCTTACCCTTTTCCTTCCGTTTTTTGCACTAAATGTGATTTTTGCCCTTTAAGTCCTTTCTTACATTTTTACACTTTTGAAACCTTTTCGCATTTTTACACTTTTTGTTATTGGCTCTTTTAACCCTTTTGTTCTTTTCCCTTATTTAACATTTTTTGCCCTTTCGGGACATTTTTCCTTTTTCTCTTTTCGCCCTTCTGATCCTTTTCGCCTTTTGGTACTTTTGCCCTTTACCCCTCTTGTCTTATCTACCTTTTTATTTAGCAATTTTTGCCCTTTTTGTGCTTTACACCCTTTTTGAGCATTTGCCCTTTTCCCCGTATTGCCTCTCTTTACGTCTTTAGCTTTTTTATCCTATTTGATATTATTTACTTTTTACCTTTTTTACCCTTTTTGTCCTATTTACCTTTAAAGATTTTTTTTAAATCCCCTTATAGCCCTTTTAATTCTTTTATTCCTTTTTATACTTTAACCCTTTTACTTACCCTTTTTGATTAGATTAACTTTTTACAATTTTGTATTATTATACCTTTTTACATAAAGATTTCAGTTTTTCGATCATTAAATCGACATTCAAATTGTTAAATATATCGAAGCATCAATTTATCCAGGTGGTCCTGAATAATTGTAGTTTATTCTTGGCCTGAATAAGTTTACAAAAAGTTCATTTACAAGCGGTACTTGTGATAGGAGTCACGCTAAAGCCTTTGGTAACCTTGATAAATTGTGAAAATCCATCTTCCAGACAAATGAACTGAAACCAGTCCTGAAAGTGAAAGGATGTTAGAAAGCGTATTAAAATACGCATGTATTTAAGCCCTTATTTATCCTTCTAATTCCTTAAAACAAAGAATAAAACTTTGACATAGCTGATTTCAGTTTTATAATGTCAAATTTAAACATATTATCTTCGATTGTACCTTTTTTATATTGTTCGACAATACCTTGATAAGAAAATTGACACACACGAATTTCATTTTCCTTTATTTGTGAAAAGTATTTGTTTTCCTAGCTGTCTTAGCATCGAAATAGATCTTTGTTTAACTGATAGGATTTTTAATTAATTTCCTCAAATGTCTTTAAAGTTTTACTGTAAGTTTCAATGGACAAAGTATCATCAAATGCAGTGCTTTTTAAATGTTCATAGCAGTCTAGAGATTCAAGTGAGAATGTTAAAAATTTTTTGATGATCCTGAGCAGTGGTGAAGGAACCTTATTTGTGTAGGGGGTGGGGACAATCAAAAACATTTTTGGGGGGTAATGGGGGCTTGACTTCCCACCCTTCCCCGATAAATATTTGAAAATTGAATGTACCTAAAAGCTATTTGGAGGGTTCCTAATAACAATTTTTAATATGGAATTGTTTTTATTAGTAGTCTTCTCCAGAATTTTTTTGAAATTTTAATGTTTCTATAGGCTATTTGGAGTGGTCTCCCTCGAAAAAACTTTTGAAAATTAGATTACTTTAGAAGCTATTTTGAATAGTTTTCATATTGATTTTTTTTTTTTAATCGGATTCCTTTAAAATCTATTTAAAGTTGTCCTCCCCTAAAAATATTTGAAATTTGAATGCTCCTTGAAACAATTATTTAGAGTGTGATCTTGACCTTATGTTTTTTCAAAAACTAGATGCATCTAGAAGATTTTAAAGTAGTTTTCTCCAGCAGTTTTTTTTAATACTCTATATATTTAGATGCTATTTGAAATTATACTCACTGTGACAATTTTTTTTAAATTTGATACTTTTAGAAGCTATTTGTATTTGTTATTGCCTGATTAAAATTAATATATTTGCATCTATAATCTTTTTGCACCCATCCCAGAAAATTTTCTAAATTCGATACCTCTAGAAACTTGTTAGAGAACTTCTACCTGGCACATTTAAAAAAATAATTGAAAACCCTTTGAAGCTATTTGTAGTTTGATGTAAGTTTTTCAGCTTCAATTTCGAGAATATCAGAAGGTGTGAAATACATCTAATTTATTCCGTAAGAGGCAATAACTTCCCGTACACCCCACTCCCTGCTATCGCTATTACTAATTTGTAGTGGTCCTTACCTACATTTTCGGGAATCATACTTTTTTAAAAGCTCCTTAGAGTAGTCCTTTTTTACAGTTTTTTTTTTAATTTTGATTCTCCTGGAAGCTATAAGTATTTCTCCTTCCGAAATTTTTTAAAATTTTGATGCATCTAGAGTCTAGAAGCTAATTTAAAAAATCCCCACCCAGAGTTTTTTTTTTTTTTAATTTCCTAAAAGCTATTTGAAGAGGTCTTCCCCCTGAAATCTTTTTAAATTTGGTTGTTTCTAGATGTTATTTAGATTACCCCTCACTTAAATTTTTCTCAAAAATGATAGGCCTTTAAAATATATTTGAAGTGGTCTTCGCTCGGCAATATGTTGAAAATTGGATCTGCTTAGAAGCTTTTGTAATGGCCCTCTTCTGGATTTTTTTAAGTAGATGCCTCTAAAATATATTTGAAGTTATCTTCTACTGGCCAATTTTTTTAAATTAAAGGCTTTCAAAAACTATTAGTAGTGCTTATCGCAAGAAAATTCTTAAAAATTACAACATTGTAAACAACAATAACAATAACAATTTTAGCACCGCGTCTTACTACCCGTTCGGGTTATACGCTTTAAGTACTAATTACACTTAATGAATTAGGAATTGGGAAGGTTGAATTAGAGGAAGTGAACCCGCATTTGCGTGGAGGGAGAGTGGAAAACCATTTAGGAAAAACCGACCTAGGTTCGAACCTCGATCTCCCCGTCCTCAGCAGTCGAGCTCAACACGACACGCGCGTTAGCCAACTACGCCACCGAGGCGGGTAACACTGTAAAACTTATCTGGAGTGGCCCTTACCTAGATTTATTTATTTATTTAGATGATCCTAGAAGCTATTTAGAATGCTCCTTAACTGATTTTTTTTTCTTACAGTTACACGATTCTAGAAGTTATTTGGATTGGTCTTCTACTGTTAATTTTTGAAAATTTAATGAAGCTAGACATCATTTGGAGTTTTATTTAAGGCAATCTTTTAGCTTAATATTCAATACTGTCAGGGTGTTTTAAATGTATCTAGAAGAGAGTAAATTCTATCCAGGGGGCTAATTCGTCCCATGGGCAGTGCCCCCCTTACCCCTAGCTTCCACCGCCACTGACCCTGAGTATTTTCATAAGAATATTTTTCCATTTAGCTTTTATTTATGGAAGCTATTTAGAGTAGTCCACTCCCAGATTTTTTTTAAATTCCATATCTTTATATTTTATTAGGAATGATCAAATCAGAAGCCTGTAGAAGTTATAGCTATTTTTAAATTTTAATAAGAATTATATGCATCCTTATCACTCTAAGTAATTATTTCTTACATGTATGTGTGTATGTGTGTCTGCCTCATTGAACATCATATTTTAAGTAACAAAGGGGGGGGGGGGTCTATCTGGGCCCTTTTGTGGACCCACCTATGGAAAAAAGTTGAGTTTTTAAAAAGTCTTGGTAATTGTAAAAGTGTGACTCAACTAACCAAGAAGTTTGTAGTTGAAAAAGCTACAGTGACGGAAAAAATCTTTCTAAAATATAATTGTTTTGTTCCTCAACATTGATTGAATCTCTGAATAGTCGTCGAAAATTGAAAGAGTAATTGTTCGCCAAGCTTAATGGGGCACTTTTTTGTGGCTAACTCAAGAAAGGAGGAAAGGAATCCCAATAAATGGCCCCCTGATAAGATTATCCGGAATTTAGGACTACAAAAGTTTTAATCTATTTGGTTGAAGTCATTCAAAGTGTATTTAGGTTTGGCCTATGAGGTGTATGTTAGTTTAGATATGTAAGTTTAGATAAGTTCACTAATACAAAATAAATGAATTGAAAGAATCTTTTCTATGAATAAAGTATAAATAAATAAAAGCTAAACATCAAATTCCTTTAGAAATTATTAAAAACAGATATTATTTTATTTTAATATCTAGTGAAGAGCCAAGCGTTTTGTTTAATTTATGCGAAAAAAATCTTATTGATAAAGTATTTTCTTATTATTTTGTTCCTCGAACCAGTACAATTTTTATTCATACAGTATTAATATTGTACATACTCTAGTAAAAAGTACATAATATATTTTTATATATGGCCAACTATTTATAATAAAATTCAATTTAATATGATCCCTAAAAACAATAAAACATTATATTCAGTAGTTATGTTGACAATTTAAACCTAATAGCACATATATGTATATGCTACTGTAAATGTGTTGAGTGAACGATCCTAAAATTAATTATGTTAAAAAATATCTAGATCTTATTTATTATGTAAAACAATTCCAATATAAAGACGATGTGTGTTTATTCATTCCATTATAGCTATTTTAAACTAAATATTTAAGGCCATTTTGTAAAATTTTCAAAATGTGGTCATAAGTAAACGAGCTTTAAGTTAATTTATTTTAGAAAAATCAACATACATTATTATCTATAGTATAAAATATACCAATTAAAATAATCAGTAAGATCATTTTGAAAAACCATTAAATTTTGAAAATTAATTTCTCAGCAAACTAAGCCCTATCTTTAAATGATTACTTTAAAAAAAAAAATCAATCAAATTGAATTACTTATCACGCAAAAAACTACGCTGATTCTCATTTTAAACCAAATCAGGTGCCATTTTTAAGAGTGCAGTGTTATTTGTAATTTCAAACAATTCAAATATCCTTTTTAAACACAATCTTTGGATCCTATTTTCGAAATGTTTCAAGTTTTTAAAAATTATTAATCTGTAAACCATCCCAAATTTTGAGGCTAAAGACAAAATAAAAAATTGAATAAAATCCATTGAACCATTTCAGCTCCCTTTATCCCCTAGGGTGGACAGACAAACCGAATTGTAGAATACACTTTTTTGGGTTTGGAATCGCATAAAACATGGATTCAGCATAATCTCGAAGCCAAAAATGTTCATAATCATTTAATCACAATACGGTTTTTATTTATAATAAAGTCAAAAACCACTGCGTTTTACAACAATTCATGATTAGGAAAGAATAAGTTATAATTCTTTTGGAAATTTTCCCGCATTTGCGTGGAAGAAGAGTGGGGAACCATGTAAAAAAAAAACCTCAATTACCCAACTGTTATTCGAACCCCAGCCTCCCCAGCACCAGAAAACCAGACTAAATTAAAAAAAATTGAAAGCCATTCTAGTGCATTGAAGAGAAAAAGCGATATCCTTACTAATAAAGTAACATAAATGAAAAAAAAAGAACATCGTCTGAAATAAACCACTCCCAGTACACCTGACCGGAATCAAGACCTGACCTCACCGCGTTTGCAGTCTACTATATTGCGAGAGTGACGCCTTAAACCATGCGGGCATTAATAACTAAAAGTATTTTCATTTATCAGCAATTCTTGTAAAATGTGTTCGATAGTTAAAACGGTAAAGTAAAAAATTATAATGAAAGTAAAATTCTGTTTAATGTGTTAGGTACCCACAAAAAATAATAAAATGCAACATTTCAACTATTAGCATCCAGAATGTTTTGAACGTTGAACTCAATAAGCTTATCTGCACCTGAGATCAAGCTATCTCTGTCTTTTCTTCCTTTACTTGGGGGAGAAAAGGACTCATAAATAACTGGCTGGCTACCTTCTTCACTTCACTCTGACAAAGGGGGGCATTTAGGGAATGATTGACACTCAAGGACCTCCACCTAAACAGCTTTTACTACTTCCCTAGCAGTTAACAGAATTTAGGCTCCATTCCCCCGAGATATTTTTTTCTTCATAGCCTTCAACTTTGAGTTCATAGTGTCGTGAAATGTCCGCATAACGGACTGATGAGAGACGCTGAAATGTGCTTTGAACAGGGAGGCCGATGTTCTAACGCGTTATTCAGACATACAATTGTCAATTTGACTTCTGTTTACTAATTATTTTGAGAAAAAATGTAGGAACATTATTGAAGCTATTTTGTAGAAAGGATATTTTGACAAACAAATTCATCAAAGGATGACCGGAACGTACAAAAATAACTAACGAGCCCTCCAGATGTTAAATTTAGTTTTCAGGACCAGAGCTGCTACTTTTTACTGTTTAGATTCTCAATTATTTTTTTATAAAAAATATTATATATATATATTAACTTAAGAGGGTGACAATGTTGAATTTACTGAAATGTGGTCCCCTCGGTATTTTCAATTTGACCATTTTGACCAAACTGTTTTATTGTTTATGGGGTGCACCCACAATTTCCTTTGTTTGAGTTTCATTGTATATTAACATTGTGTGTGACCAAGCTAAGGTAATAAATAACGTACGCTATCAACGTTTGTGTGAACTACATATAAGGCGTAACCTCTGAATATATGCCCGAGGTGCAGGGCATGAGGTTACTTTAAATACAGTCTGATTAATAGGAAAGAACCTTTTCACCAGATATAAAGATTAATAAAACAGTTTTCATACACTCATAAAGTCATCTGACTTGCAAGTTGCAACTATCGCTTTTCAAAATATATACAGTACTATCAATATTTATGAAATAGTACTAATAATGTATTAAAATGTTAATAATGTTGTCCGTAAAATAATACGTGTTAATAATGTTGTCCGTAAAATAATACGTATCTTCCCAAAGGATCTTCCTATGATAATTGGACTGTAGCTGTACCATCCTCCTCGGTATTATCAAAAGTAAAGACTAAGAAATATTGCATATTGCAGTGTCAAAATGTGGCCCTCACAATATCCTTGAAGAAAATTAAAGGGAAACTATGGGTGGCAGATGTGAAACAGCTAATGATCTAAATAAAAATAGCCATGATTGCATTTCGCTATGGATTTATTTGATTAATAAAAACTTGGATGAATTTTATCTCTAATAATGTGTTTGGCAAAAGTGTCTGTGCGTGCATATTTTAAAATACATTCTCGGGATAAAAAAGTCTCAGCAAAATTTGAAAGATTATATCAACCAAAAATACAATTATTTATAAATAAGGTTTTTAAAATAATAATTGATAGATAAGTATGGTGTGTAGGCCTATTTTAAGTTGATGGGATAACTAAATAATCTTCGGCCCAGAGTGAAAACTGAAAATCAGATTTGGCCTTCGGGATGAAAAAAGTTGGACCACCGTGGCGTAATGCTTAGGTTCGTATCACTCCACAACGGCTTGGAAAATCTTCTCAGTTTAAGTTTTTAGCCCTTTTCACACAATTTAATGTGGAAATGAGTTTATTCGTGCAATACGGAAAGTTCGGAACTCACCATTGTCCTTGTAGATAACCGTCGAGGAAGCTGCTCGGACCATTTCCATATTGAACTTGACCACGCCATCTTCAGTCTGCCGCTTCTTTAACCGGTGTAGGAGTTTGGAGCGAAGTAGTAAGCCCACAATTCCTATTCCCACGTTATTATAGTGATATATTGGTTGGTATTGCGTGTAGAAAATGTTTCGCAACTCTTTTATATTGATTGATCCATCGTCTTGTAAATGGTCGCCTTTGTATACAAAACATGCAAAATGCTCTGCAACATCTGCAAAGAAAAAATACAAAATATATCAAAATTAAATTTAAAGCACAAATTCAAAGAAATCAAAGGGCATGTAACAACCTCCCTTCAAATCCAAGAGCTTTTTCCCCTTCCAGATTATGTTTGTGTTCAATATGCAGGCAGGTATGATGAAAATACAATTGAGAGAAAATGTAGCCGTATTTGCGTGAAAATAGAATGGGAAATAATTGGGACACATTCCTTACACCCGGCCGAAATTTGAGCACCTCTCTCATTACCCTGAAACAAGACTTGACAAGCTTGACGTTTAGTCCGCGTGTCCACACATACTCTTAGAGTGAAAGTAGTATCCAAATGAGAAAGTTGATAACTGTGCTTGCCTAGGAACTAGGATGTGTTTTGTTTTGACCGAACTTTCTTCAACTTTAGAAAATTATTTCGTCCACTAATAGCTTTCCCAATACTGCTCTTATACATACATCAGTTGTCTCAACTATATATTCAAAATAAATTCAAATATATGCATCTATTATGCTACGCTTGTGCTCATATGCTCACAAAATTCAGAATCTGTACCGCTAAACTACCCGAATTATATCGATTGTAATGTGGTGGGCTGATTCAATTCGGCACCCAACGGTTTCAGAATCAAGATTTATTCATTCAGTCCATTGGTATTCCTTTGGTGCTCAGGGGAGTCCAAGATTCATCTGTTGCGCTATCAAATTAAGAGCATGGCAATGTTTTAATGTGGTTAGCCAGCTTGATTTACGAGTCGGCCCACCCTATTTTCGAAATCAAAGCTTATTTATGACATTCGATTGATCTCAATTTGTACTCGTGCGTGTCCAAAATTAAGCTTTAGTGCTGCCAAATTACGCCCGTGCCAGTGAATTAAAATGTTTCGTCAGGTGAAAGGCTAAATACCAAGAACTGAGTGGGCGGTAATGTTAACCACTCTATCTATATGAATGGGCTGAAAACTTGAAAATATCAACGGAATCAAAATATATTAACAATAAAAATACTATCACTTTTACCATATGAACTGTCGTCATAATTGCGAACACGTTGGTCCCATCCCGCCCCCAATCTCACCCCCACTAATTTGACCCACGTGTGCCAGGCACATAGGTTAAGGGGAAATCCCCGGTGGCGAACGAGTGGCGTCAGTAGCTCTTCACCCGTGTCACATACCTCAGCAAGAATTCACGTGAGTTTCTCTTTTACTTGTTCGCAATCTGGGTATTTAGGTGTGTTCGCAATCTAGACGACTTTTGTCCCGTTCTCAATCTGGAGACAACCCTTTCTCCCAAGTGTAGGTAGACTAATCAAATCTTGGCATACTAAGACGTTAATTCTTAAAAAAATAAAATAAAAAAAAAAGTCCAAACGTGAGGCTTCTCTATTTTCAAAAATCACATCACATTTAAATTATACATACTATTCGAGGTTATCAGATCAAAACAACAATAAATTACTTTTACCCATAATATTAATCATAAATTAAAGTGTGCAATTAATGTATTGTTTATTCTTGTATCTATCACCCTGAGCAGATAGTGTAGTAATATTTCATAGCAGCAATAATAACAAAAACAATTAATTTCTAACTGCATGATTTAAAAGTAGATTGATCCATTAAATAAATCATAATTTTATTCAATTTTTCGAACGCGAGGGGGAAAATACTAGAAATAGAATTCTTAGAAGTGTTCGAAAACAAAGTGCTTAGGACACTATTGGGTCCAAAAAGGGCTGAGGCAACTGAGTAGTGGAGGTTACATAATGATTAGCAACATATCCTGTAATCATCACAAGACGTTGTTAGAATAATCAAGTCTCCTAGGACATATATTATGGTGGGCAGAACATGCATTGCGAATGGGAGAATCTAGAGCCTTGTCCGGGGTACTGATTGGCAAACCCAATGGGAAGAGACCATTAGAAAGACCTAGACACGGATGGGAGGATAACATTAGAATGGTCCTAAAAGAGAGAGGGTTTAATGAGGTGGACTGGACAGAACTAGCTCAGGGTAGAGATAGGGTGTAATGAGGTGGATTAGATAGAACTATCCTAAGATATTTTGACCCTTTCTTTACACAGGTAGACCGCATCAAAACCATTTCAAATTATGACATTCAACATCTGGTCAGCAACATTTTAAAAGTTTCTCCTTGTGAATCTTGAACTATGGATATCCCTAGGCTATTATTGCAATCTTAACCAACACCCAAACTGAGTACACAAACGATCGCAATGTTTGCCTAAGCATACGTTTTATCTATTAGATTAGAAATTTAGAGGCTACCTCTCTCGTCCTCTTTCCATCCGCGTCTTGAAACCCAGAGTTAACATTTCCTTCCACGATGAAAGGTAAATTTTCTAATAACTTAGGAGGGATTTAAAAGATACTTTTACTCTTCCCCTAACCCCATTTGGTTCCAAAATTCTAATTTTATAATTTTAAGATGTATTTGGTAATCTGATATGGTTATTTTACGTACCTGCAAAATTTCAATTTTTAACCATAATGAAAAGTATCAATTTTGAGCTCTTACATTTTTCAGTTTTCAATTTTGAAAATTCATTTACTCAAACTTCATTGGGCTATTTATTAAAGTATATTTAATTACATTGACAATTTCAATTTCATTTCACACCAATAAGTTTTTGTTTCTATTTCACTATTTTTTTTTAGCTTTGATCATTTGGGGCGGTTGTCTTAAATGCTTGAAAGAGTTGAAATCTTCTAACACACTTGGAAAAGTTAATTATTTTAGTTTAGTTTAATTTATAGCTTAAATTCAATACAAACATCGACTTTAAAAAACCTTCATAATTAATTTTCTTGCTATCGGCAAAATTTCTATTTTTTATCTTATCAAAAGATCTGAAGTGTTCTATAAATTCTGAAATTTCTTATTATTTCTCATTTTACCACCCACCATCCCGCCCATTTTCAAATTTTAAAAATGTTTTGCTTTGAGGTGTTCCTTTTACTATCTCGACAAGTTTAAATTTACTATCGCACAAATTTAGTTTTGGAAATTTACAGCCATGACCATTTATCGAGACTCAATTTAAATTTTAAATGATCAAACTCTTCTGGTTATTTTGGTTTATTCCTTCACATTTAATAAAAAAAATCAACTATTTTATATACCAAGGAGTGATTTTTTTTTAATTCGAAAGAAACGCCTTTACATTTTCTCTACTCTATTTTGGAATGTTCAAACCTATAAAGTTATTAAATTAATTTGTTCACGTTGGGCGCCAATTAAAACGTTACGGGTCAGCGATGTGCACCGATTGAAGTGATATCGTTATGTTAGCTGATAACTGCCCCGTGATTGAGCACTAATTAGAGCGGTACGGAATTTCGGTTATATAATTGCCTACTAGATTTTTATTGCGAGATAATTGGTATTTATAGCCCCGTGATCGAGCGCCAATTATTACTATACGGAATTAGTATATGATATTTTAATTTAATAAATAAGACCTTTAATGTTGAACACGATTTATTAAAGTGATTTTATCTTCGGTATGAAGATATTGTAACGTGGGGCACACGTGACCTGGGAGGGTCACAGGCCGTTCACACGTGAAAGTGTGAACCACGAGTTCTTTTAGAGATATCAGGGTAGGCTGCTGACCAAACAAGAATGAAAATGCCCACGGAATATTCAAGGTTTTGATTATTAAAATTACCACTTACATACACACTCTGATTAACTGTATATCTAAATTAATTATAACTAAACAAGTAATTAAGTAAAATAAAAATAGCCTTAATCAAGTCTGCAGCTAAATTAAACTAATAGAGCACACAGAGTTGTTAATTTGTTTATTCAATTTAATTACAACTATGAAACACCTAATAACTACTCAAATATTTAAAAACAGTCACAAAAATGTTCATTAACACAGTAGTTCACAATAACAACTAATGTCACTTGTCTCACACACGATACACGGCGGTGACCCGCTATACACAAACGCAGGACTCGCTGGTCCACTCCCGGCTCACACAATGTACACACCGGTCCACACACTCGTACTGGGGACTCCCGGACTCATTAGTCGAGAACCAAGAACTGAATACCAACGGCTATCGCTGAGCGTGTTTATATAGGGGTGGTGACATCTAAGGGTCTGGAATCCTCCATTACTAGAGTTAAAAGTCCAGAATAAAAAAGGATCCAAACCTCTCCAGACGTGTCTCCGTCCCCTCCACTCTAATCCCCCAGACAAGTGAGAAGGTCGCTGCCTACCTGCTAGACGAGGAGGGAGACAGAGAGAACAAGGAGCGCAGCCAAGGTAAACAATGAGAGCATGCTGGTCCCATTGTTAAACACTAATCTTGTTACAATATTATATAAAATGATGCAATTTTCGTTTAACTACAGATTATTTCTGTAGCATTTTCTGTGTACTCTATGGATTTCAGTTATTGGCATTGTGTATGTTCATAAGCATAAGCAGCTTATATATGACCTACCCCTTGCCCTTTGGACCCCCATGTCACCATCACCAGTGTCTAAACCAACTAACAGAAAGAGTCCTGGCGACAGATGTTGTGAAGGATAGCTATTTGGTAGATACTATGTAGTTGATTTTTAAAAGAAAAAATAAGTTTTAATGGTGCAATCCTTTGACATCATTTCTGAAAAGCGCATGATTTTCCATGGATGAAGTATTGAAAGGATATTTTACATACATTACTTAAAGAAAAATGCACTTTATCCATACATTTTTTAATATATAAAAGGGGTCCAAATTAGTATCATTACAATACACCCATTTGCTTATATCTTCAAGAATTTAATGAATTTTGATATAAGCAAATTTCATACTGTGCAGGAGCTACGTCATACTTGGCATTTGATATTCTTAAAATTAAACATGAATACATTTGTAGTGTAAGTTGCATAAATTGTATAGATGTATAAACATTGATTAAAAACTACATGGATAGCAATGAAATAGTTATGATATATTGTTTACATGTTTTCACAATTGATTGCTTTTATTTTTAAGGATCAGTCTTCTTGATGAATAAACGGAAAGAAAGAATTTTCAATTTTTAATATTTATTTAAAGTTTCTTTGTATTTTTCTTATTTGACTTAGTAAATTGAAAAATTGTCGCACTGTTCGTTGCATCGTTCATAAAATAGTGATACCAAAGAATTTTTAACAAAATTTTAAATTGCTTTGTTTGAATAATTAACTTTGTATTTGAGCTTAGGTAAAATTAGGTTTAGTTTAAATTTTATAAATTCAAATATAATTTAATGTATGCTGAAAAATCTTAAAAATAAATATAAGTGAAGTATTTCTGTAACAATACAATTTTCGTATTGTACAATTAATACCCCACCCAACCTGATGTTACATGTTCTACCGCCTAAGCCATACTACCCGCTCCGAGAAATCTCGACGTATCTTCCAAATATCCTACAATAGTTAACTTTTCTATTGTAGTCCAAGGTAGCTCCAAGCATTATACAACAATTAGCATTTCTAATAAATTCAACATCAACCTTCTACATGATAAAGTGTTCAACACGTACCTTCTGATCTCCAAGAATGCCTCACTAGATATCGACCCTCCAAAAGGGCACGCTGAGAGGGGCTAGAACGTATATTGACAATGTCTCCAGTTTTTTATCTGGCAATCTTACTCTTCCAACAAACTCGAGCACAATAACATTCGGTTTTCTTCCGCTAGCACAACGTTATAACTTTTGTTATTCACAAGTTAGTTTAAGCACTTGACACGGTTGTATTCCACAGGTCTGACGCACTGTACAATATCTCCTCGTCCCAACAGGCATCCTGGTGAGCAGCATTTGGAGGTGTTTGTTGTTTGTGCCGAATAAGATTGGAGAGCTTTGCGTAGGATCCGCAGCATTTAAACGGCATAATGTCAATTGGAGATGCAGAAAAATAAACTCTCTCGCTCTACTCACTCTCCTCTCACCTTTTTCAAAATGTCACCGGTAGCTCCGATAAATCCGGCAGGGTGCTACAAACACTTGAGCACGTCTAGTTTATTAATTCACTTTTTAACATCACACTTTGTCCTCTGAGATATATCATACAGCGTGCTTTAGATTTAAATCGCTTACAATCCAAATAATAGATTGACTTTAGAAGGAAAACGTTACCGAAACGGCCTAGACCAAGTATGTAGTCGTCGGGCGTTTCACCTATAATTTTAACATTTGAATAATTTTTGTACATTGTTAAATCCTCGAGATTTATGGGTTCTTCGGACTTTACCTCCTGTGGTAACGGGCACGCAGGTGACTGGTAGGTAGGCGACTCTGGTTGCTGGTACCCGGGTGACTCTGATGCCTGGTAGGTAGACGACTCTGGCGGTGGGTACTCGGGCGACCCTGGTGGTGGGTACTCGGGTGACTCTGGGGGCGGCGGCGTAGTGAAGGACGGAGGCGGCGCGTGGTGGAAGGGTGGTGGTGGAGGGCGTGGCAACACAGCCACAACATCCCCTTTGCGGAAATTATACACGGCGCACGTCATATCACACATGTATGTCTCTTCGATTCTCTCGTAGGGTAGTGCTTCCATCGCTCTTATCGTGTGACAGGTCGAGTCGCAAAACTCGATATAGCCTCGCTCCTCTATTTTGTAAATTACATGTATATCACTCACCGCCACACTGTGAACATTCTCCGCAGTCATATAGGCACGCCCCTTAATCGTATGACCCACAAACATTAAATTGTAATAGCCTGTTCTAAGCATAGTGAGCGTATCTGAGAGCTCCGCTCCGCTGCCCGTTGTCGTTAACTGCACTGTCTCTTAAACGCGTTCAAAGTTCACAATGGTAGGTGAACCGGGTTTTACTCCGGCGTAGGTAAATACCAGTTTTTCTTTATTTAACTCACACACGTCTTCATCTGTAAGAGTACCAAACCGGCAGGGTAGAAATACACAAAACTCGCCATATAGATAGGCTATTATGCGTCTCCCGAACTTTGTATTGACAGCTTTTAATTTATCCACCGAGTACTTTTGATCTACGATTAGATCACACAATTTTACGGTCCGCACGGCGTCGACAATATTTACCAGCTGCTGTAACTTGTCCATCTTGAACAGCTCTACAAATGCTTATAAATAGACAACCAAGTGGGTGCCCCTCTTTATAGCCACCCCGTCCCTCGTTTGACGTCACACGGTACGAGAAGAACAGGGTCACGATCTATTCTTGTCTCGACTTGTCTTGTCTGCCCACCAACCTGGCGCCAGGGAAAAACCCGTTGCCCGGGTCAATGACCTCAATATCTATTCTTGTCTCAACTCGTCTTGTCGGGCCGACATACTGAAGCTGGGGTTGAGACACACTGACCTAACTCCCGGTCTATTCTTGTCTCGTGAGCCGCCAGGGAAAACCCGTTGCCCGGGTCAATGACCTCCATATCTATTCTTGTCTCAACTCGTCTTGTTGGGCCGACATACTGGCGCAAGGGAAAACCCAGGTTGCCAAGGTCACGATCTATTCTTGTCCTGACTTGTCGACCCTCCATACTGGCACCAGGGTTTAGACAGGAGGGAGGAAGTGAAAGGCAGGGGAAACCTTTATCACTCTACCACAAACGGTCATCAGGAGAGGTTCGTACTGGACAGAGCCTTGTGACAGAAGCACCCATATTCATTCTACCCCCAACAGCCATGGCGCGAGGTTCTAATAGACTACATCGCCCTAATCAATGAATAAAAACTCCAACACCTCAATCCTACCAATTAATTAACAATCATTAATAATTAATGATCAAGAACCAACATGTCCAGGGTTGGTAGGCGAGGGGGCTGTAGGGGGAGGGGAAATGAGGTCAGGAAGGACGGGAGGGGAAAACCAACAGCCAATCGGAGAGCAGGAGGGGGAAAACAACAGCCAATCAGAGCGCAGGAGGGGGTCACGTGACCAAATCCAGTCAATCAGCGTCTGTGACAAGGGGTCCACCGGTATACTTCTAGCCCCCCAACAACTCGTCTTAAGTACCATAATCCTGCCACATCAATAAGTTTATTTATTCTTATTGTGCATCACAAAGAAAACTTGAAACACAATTGACTTTTTTTTTCTTTTTTTTTTATTAAGGGACTGGCTGTCAGCTGCAATTATTTATAATATTGTTTTCACCAAAATGTGGGTGAAAGCTCTAACCAGTTGAATAGTTTAAATTTTAATTATAAAATGTGTTTTAAATGTGAGATATCTTATATAGAACCGTTTAAACAATCCTTGAAATTGTGACCCTATCAAAACATGACTATTTGATAGAGGAAGGCTATATACCATACCACGTGACCACCAATGCAGGCCTATAATAGCCGTTTGATGCTATGTATTTAAAATTATTAATATATACTTGAATTAATTTAAAAACTGGTATTTTCCCGGTGTAAATTAAAATTCCCACACTCAAGTAATTAAAGTTAAAACCAAAATATAGGATGGTTTTAAATAGTTCTAAGGGTTTCTGTTATTTAAAACTACGTAGTAAACACTAACTTTAAACTATTGCATTTTGTGTGAGTACATGGATGCAGGCCGGATAGTAAGTAATATAAAGTTATTGCAGACAAACGGGCCGGTCAGCCATGTCTCGCGGGCCGTTAGTTTGTGAATCATGCCTTATCATTCGACCTTGAAAGGAGTTTCTGTCTGTTAATAAAAGTTAAATTGGTTCGAAAGTTTAATTAATCATATAGTATAGATAAAATTATGTATGGTTTATTGAAGCAATTTTTCAACATATTATATACCCTACACTCCATTTAACTTAAAAGTTAGCAAGCTTTATTTTATAAATTACTAGCGATCCCGCATGGCGTTGTCCGTGACCCACTGTGGTATAAGAATTATTTAAGCTCCCCCCCCCCTCCCTCGTGCCCATACTTCTGAAACGTTATTCTAAAGCAGATAAAAAATATTTTCTTCAAAAATTTGTTTAAAATAGCTTAATTAAAAAGCTAATTTAAAATTTAAAATCCTGCTTCAAGGTGCAATCGGACCCCCATCCATCCACCTATGTTAAAAGTGTCAGATCTCCGCGTGCCGTATATTTGGCTATCATCGCACACAAACAAACACAGACAAACACTTCCTTTTATTATCATAGACTATGATGTAGCAGTTTGGCTTATAAAATACGTCTGTAGGCTAGTCTAGTCCATTAAAGTATTGATGTCACCTTTCAGGGTAAACCGATTGTTGGCTACATACATATTTTTATACGTGAGATACAAAATAAATAGGTATCTCGGAATGCTTTCCTATTTACTATTTAACATATTTTGTTATTAAATGAATGGTATTTTAAATAGGAACTAATGAGTATGAAAATACACATAAAATTGTAACGTTATTTTATCACAAATTAAAATTAGATCATTATTTGTTTTACCGTTCGATCTTTTAAATATGTTGCTGACTTTTGCATACAAGATATAACGGAAATTTCACTGTAAACTTTGCATGAATACATTAACAAAGTGTCATGCCAACATGGAGTTTTAATAATAATAATAAATCCAAACCACGGTGGAGGCCTGGCATTCCTCACATTCACAAGTTGTGATTAATACAAGTCTTGTTAGAGGTGAAGAGGGTTTGACAATCAGATAAATCTGTGCCGGGACCTAGGATTGAACCCCAGACCCCCCCCCCTTCCCCTCCCACAGAAGTCTGACACCTTACCCCTAGACCACCAGGTCACCAACATGGAGTCTTGACATGATTATCTAATTTTTCATAAAGCATATCTCAATAAGAGGTATGATGACTTAAGGAATCTCAAATTCCCTACAGATATGTTCACACTCATATCCTAGAAACATTTATTGAGCAATTTCCTTATATGAAACACAAAGAAGGTATTGTAAATAGGAAAGGCATTGAAGAAAATAAGGATAATATACCCTCATTGGCTTAAGAAATGTAAAAAAGCATAAGCTATTTTGCACAAACCCACCTCCTTAAAGTTAGAATCCACAACAACTTGTTGTGGACTGCAAAGGAGAAATAAATAAAATAAAGTCTTAAATCGCTATTTGTGAATTTTTCAAAACATTCTGACGACATTGCTGTCACCTCTGACACTGTATTTAATAACATTTTTACCTTAATGTTACCTAATTTCCCTTCAATTTCAGGTGATACTGCTTTACTAAACTTATTTTTATCGGTTGTTTCAAATAACAAGTTTTCTTTTGGGTTATCCTGTAATATTAAATTTTGCCTAACATAATCTAAATAAGCCGATTGTTCTGTGGTCCGGTTTATACTTGTAATCTTCATCCCGTACGGACTGTCACGTGATTGACTGTTTAGTTTTCCCTTTGTCTGGAATTGTACACCTTTAAATTTGATGTGTCTGGAAATGATGGTACTGAATTAAAATTTGGAGGTTGATGTATTTGTGCGTTTATTGCTCTAGATTGACCTGTATTATTATTACTATAAATATGTATATTATTTGATTTTTTTTTTTTTTTTTTTTTT